>JAYMFT010277651.1:0-24101 GCA_038088735.1 Panulirus argus | reverse complement strand
AAAATATATATATAATATATATATATATATATATATATATATATATATATATATATATATATATATATATATATATATCGTCCAGGCTCAAGATGTTGCCGAGAGAAGATGGCCCCCACGAACTATGGTGATGAAATCTCAAGCATTATCTGACTGACTCCACCAATTGGATCACTTTGTACACTATCCTCAGGCTGCTTCCCAACAGTGACTGTGACTCTTAAAGTGATGACGTACGGCCGGCCATAGACAAAAGACGGCAGAGGAGTGATCGGTGGCCTACAATATCACGCTCTTTAACCTCCTGAGCATGATGTTACGACCCTCGTGCATAAAGGTACGACCTCTGAGCACGACGTTAATACCCACCTGACCGCGACGGTGCGTCGTACTAACATTCCTCGGGTTAGTAGGAGGGTACTAACCTGAGGAATGATGGGACGGCAATCTTACTCCGACCTACTGCCAAGACGCGGTCAGGAGCACCAATGGTACAAGGGCCTGTATGTCATGTGGCTCGGCTGAGTCGTCCCTACTGTGCCCGCCCTCTACTGCTTCTCTACGAGAAGACAATGGCGTGTGGCGCAACCAGCAATGGCAGGAAATGTCTACAGTGGACAAGTGGCAGGATGGCGTCCACAAGTGGAGGGACACGGTCAAGCAGGACACGCTTTCACACGCCATACATTCAACAGAATGGAATACGCCGCAGAGACAACAGAACACACACACACACACACACGACAGGAATGACGCGATGCAAGGGAGAACAAACGAGCGATGGAGAAAAGGATGAAATGCAACACAAGCATAAGAGAGAGGGACGCGCTGGGGGGGTGGATGACAGAGGTCTCTCGCGGTGCGGAGATATGTAATGGCTCACCGAGAATGTTGGCGAGTGTATTCCCTCTCACGTCTCCTCCAGAGGGTATGGCCAACTCCCAGTCCTCATCTCCTGAGAGACTAAGTACCTCTCGGGCCTCATCCGAGAGAGAGGAGAGAGAACCAGACAGCTCCCGCTGCCGTAGCCTGAAGTGTTCCTCACCCAACAATGTCAGCCGACCGCTGTCGAAACCCGTCTATCATGTCAGTCAACCACTGTCTGAAGTTCTTGCTGTCAGCCAACCGTTGCCTAAACCCGTCTGTTATGTCAGCTGCAAACTACTATACTATGCTGTGAACCAGCCCAAAAACCTACACTTGGGCACATGACCGAAGATAATAACCTCATCAACATGACCGAAGATGATAACCTAAACAACATGAACGATGATGATAACCTCAACATGACCGAAGATGATAACCTTAACCTCATGACCGACGATGATAACCTCATCAACATGACCAAAGATGATAACCTCATCAACATGACCGAAGATGATAATCTCAACATGACCGAAGATGATAACCTCAACATGACCGATGATGATAACCTCAACATGACCGAAGATGATAACCTCAACATGACCGAAGATGATAACCTTATCAGCATGAACCGAAGCTGATAACCTCAACAACAATACCGAAGATGATAACCTCAACAACTTGACCGAAGATGATAACCTCAACAACACAACCGAATATGATAACCTTAACCCCACGACCGACGATGATAACCTCATCAACATGACCGAAGATGATAACCTCAACCACATGACCGATGATGATAACCTCAACAACATGATCTAAGAACATAACATGAACCATGACTGAGACTCATCCTCATCCGCTTAAGATTCAGGACAGAAGCCTTACGTACATGATGAGTGGGTTCCTCCCGCCCCAGGCACACGGTGGCTGCCCTCCATCACAACCTTAACTCAAAGAGAGAGAGAGAAAAAAAAAGATATTTACTATTGGAAGAACAACATTAGCAGGGGTTAACGGTGGTGGAAGAACAGCAGCAGCATATCAACAGTGGTGGAAGAACAAAAGTAGCAGGTTAACAGTGGTGGAAGAACAACAGGAACAGGTTGACAGTGGTGGAAGAACAACAGTAGCATGTTACCAGTGGTGGAAGAACAACGGTAGCAGGTTAACAGTGGTGGAAGAACAACGGTAGCAGGTTAACAGTGGTGGAAGAACAACGGTAGCAGGTTAAGTGGTGGAAGAACAACGGTAGCAGGTTAAGTGGTGGAAGAACAACAGTAGCAGGTTAACAGTGGTGGAAGAACAACAGCAGATGAGACCATCTCCCTCTAGTATGGTACCTAGAAATCTAAGTTGACCTTAGCCTCCCGCTCCTACGTTGCCGTCAGGATCATCCCACTCCTCCTACAGGAGCCAGGGCAAGGAGGGCGGCCCCCCACAGTGCCTGCCTCACATGTTACTCTTCGGTAACATGCAACATCAGGCTGACAGGCCACACTGCAGGGCTTCCTCCCTCCCTCCCTCCCTCCACCGCACGGCCCAAGACATTGTGGGGGCACGAAACCAGCCAGCCAGCCAGCCAGCTTCACACAACAACCAGATGACGCTCTCCCCAACAACCCTCAACCGGATGGATCCAGAGCGGAGGAGGATGGGAACGACTGGGATGGAGTCATACGGGAATGACAGGTCAGCGTGGGAAGGGTGAGGAGACGCCAGAGCAGCAGCCGGGGGATGACAAAGCACCGAGTGACGAAGTGACCATCAGCAATACGTAGCTGGTGCTCCCACCACACAACTTTAAGAGCCTCCTCTCTTCGCGCTCTCACACTCATCAAAACCCAACAGTCAAACCACTATAACGAGAGGTCCCTCACATCTCGTATCCGTGTAAAAATAATAAACAACAATAATAATTACACATACCAAAAATATAACTATAATAAATCAATAACTGAAGTACATAACTGCAGCCACACAGGCTGAGGCTACAGACAGATGCACCACGGACCCTGAGAGGAGCAAGAGATATCCAGTTGACACTGGTGCGTCTTCTGGTGTTGAAAGGTTTACTCCCGAGTCAGCACGAGACGATGGTAATATTAGCACTACTGGTGACTCACGTACTAAAAATGTCAATTACAGCTTGACTGGTTACATTAGGTGAACGGAGTCCATCGCGAGACATGAAGTTCTTTGACAATTTTACACCGTACGGTAATCGTCAGGGTATTAGGACAACGTCAACAAAGAGCCATTTCCTTACGGGCTAATGAGGCGAGAAGAGCCACTTCCCCAGCAGATAACACCTACACTACCACAGTTCTCTCGTTAGCCGGAGGACAGCTATCTACCTGTTAACGTGGGAGTGGATCATCATCACCGATGTGGTACATCTGACGGTCTCTCTCTTATCGGTCTCTCTTGGGGCCAGTTGCGGACGGGATACTTGTTTAGGCCGCTCTAAGGAGGCTCGGGACCCGAGGACGCAGGTCAAGAGGATTGTGGAAGAGACAGCGCCGAGCTTATGGAGTTGCCGAGAGTGAAAGTAATCTAGGAACTCTCGTGTCTTCTGAGAGACTGGACTGCCTCATTCTATACTGCTTTGTAAGCCATTATCCTTATCTGATGCACTCTCATACTGACAAACGCCTTACTCTGAATCTTCCGGTTCGTTGCACCGTAGGTAATTTTGCAGTATTTTCGTTTCATGATAGAAAACATGCAGCCCACCTGGGCCATGTACACTGTGGAAGTGTGAACGGTGCCGGAATCACATCTAACACAAGATATTAAGGAATCTCTACTGTTGGTGTTACTAATAACAGTATGTTCACGGTCTTAATGACCCTGGCAGCCGATAAGCCCTAAGCCCAAATATCCCGCCCAAAAAGCATTTCGAGAAGCAGTCGTGCAATAAGACAATGGTCGGGAGGAGACCTGTCGTGTTAAGTGCGAGCGTATGCAGAACTAAGGCTTAGATATACACAAAGGACTAGTGACGCTGTAGCCTACTGCACAGGCAAATCATATGGGCTGCTAAATGGGCAGTGATGTGGCCATAACCCGTAACACTTACTCTGCGAAAAAAGAAACTAATTTGTATAGGGCCGAGCAAATGCTTCAAGAAATGGAACAATATTTCACAGCTTGTGACGTTACTTTTTACATTCGTAAGTGCTCATTTTACGGAAAGTTAAAAGATCTGTGCCAATCTATCTTACCAATGAAGTTAAAGGCACACTGTCATCTTGTGATCTCTCCAGCCCCACCGCGAAGGGAACGGACATCATATACACGATCCACAAAGCCGCTAGCGGCAGCAAAATTTACAATGCGGTCCGTACAAGGTTGAAGCTCAAAGCAGTTGTTAGGTGAGTGTTGAGGGATGTGAGGGGCCATGGTGCAGCAGCTTCCTCCCGGAATGTTGGATGAGGTCCAGATGAAGGTTCCTCGGGATGACCACACAGTGCTGGCAGCCTGCTGAAAGATGGAGTAGGAGAGATCCAGAACCTTCCAAATGCCCTTAATCTACGCCGTTCCCAGCGACCCCTCTTGTGTGCTGGACAGGAGAGAATACCAGGAGGGGAAAGCCTTAGATAAACTTGATGAGAAAAAAGCTCACATGTTTTTTTTCTGTTCCTGTGCTGGGGTCTATTTCTGGCGTATATGTGGAGAATGTCCAGATTATACCTGGAGAGCCGTCGACAGCCCGCCCATTCCGGCTAGCCTACTGGTCCAGCGGCCCAAAAGAGGAGGACCAGGCCTCTTCTGATCCAATGAACTAGTCGCACTTTACGCACAGCCTACGACGCTGAGACGTAACTAGCTTCAGTTTGTTTCATGTTGGATTTGGTTGGTTTGGGTGGGGTTGTTGTTGGGAGAATGTACGCGGGAAAAACCGGCCGTGGAAGCTTACGCAACAAACCTGAAACGTTCAGACGATTCGGTAAAAACATGAAGTTGAGAGGTCTGTTTTTAGTGGTTGGTGGGGCGCCTGGTAGTTCCTGAGGCTGTTCTATACGGGTGCTGGTTGTTCCTGAGGATGGTCTATACGGGTGCTGGTAGTTCCTGAGGATGGTCTATACGGGTGCTGGTAGTTCCTGAGGCTGTTCTATACGGGTGCTGGTAGTTCCTGAGGGTGTTCTATACGGGTGCTGGTAGTTCCTGAGGATGGTCTATACGGGTGCTGGTAGTTCCTGAGGATGTTCTATACGGGTGCTGGTAGTTCCTGAGGATGGTCTATATGGGTGCTGGTACTTCCTGAGGCTGTTCTATACGGGTGCTGGTAGTTCCTGAGGCTGTTCTATACGGGTGCTGGTAGTTCCTGAGGCTGTTCTATATGGGTGCTTGTAGTTCCTGAGGCTGTTCTATACGGGCGCTGGTAGTTCCCGAGGCTGTTCTATACGGGTGCTGGTAGTTCCTGAGACTGTTCTACTGGGGTGCTAGTAGTTCCTGAGGATGTTCTATACGGGTGCTGGTAGTTCCTGAGACTGTTCTATAGGGGTGCTAATAGTTCCTGAGGATGGTCTATACGGGTGCTGGTAGTTCCTGAGACTGTTCTATAGGGGTGCTAGTAGTTCCTGAGGATGGTCTATACGGGTGCTGGTAGCTCCTGAGGCTGTTCTATACGGGTGCTGGTAGTTCCTGAGACTGTTCTATAGGGGTGCTAGTAGTTCCTGAGGATGTTCTGTACGGGTGCTGGTAGTTCCTGAGGATGGTCTATACGGGAGCTGGTAGTTCCTGAGGCTGCTCTATATGAGTGCTGGTAGTTCCTGAGGCTGTTCTATAAGGATGCTGGTGGTTCCCTAGACCGTTCTATACGGGCACTGTTAGTTCCACAGGTTTCAATAATCTAATCATCTTGAGACAGTAATCCGTGTTCTTTTCACACGAGCCACACTGGAGTACAGCTTGCCTCCTTATGATCTACCAGGTACCAGCGGGTGTCGACCATAACCTCGCACGGCGCGTGCTTTGTGACTTCATCTGCCTCACGCGTCAGGATTCGTAATGTTACGTCCCTGGCACGTGCGCCTGACACGTGAGCACGACCCTCAGGTAGGCACCGAGTGTTTTACATCCCGCCCGTAGATCGCGCAGTTGCGCTCGAGGGCTACAAAGCCTGGACCCGATGTGGTAGCGTCAGAACAACTACCTGCATCCCTCCCTCAGGCACCAACTCGCTGCTGACCGATGGCCAGCTGCCTCTACCTAGGCTCCTTGACGTCAGGTCACCAGCTGGGTTTAAGAAGCGGCCGTCAGTCTTACCGTCTGGGCGAGAGACAAGTGGCCTGGGAGGACCACCTTCGACAGACACGTTCTAAGCTACAGGAATGATTGGCGTTCCTTCCGCTCTCTCAAATGTTTAAAGATAAAATGAAACATCACAGTCCCCTTCCATGCGCTAGGCATACCGCCGCGAGCCTTGAGCTTGTGGAGGCAAAATCACCAACAGAGACCGTACCACAAGGGGACCCGACGACACTCACTCTCTGCGCGGACACGAGCAGTATGGCGTGTGCACACACCTGGTGCACGAGAACGAAGGACATGATATTCAACCACGTTCAAGCCCGATACTTGATCTTCACATCTTCCTGGCAACCACAGGAAATCTGAAGAGAAATTCTTTCGTAAAAAAAAAAAAGAAAAATGTGTATGAATGCTCCACTCCCTAACAGAGCGTCGCCACCGCGGGTCACTAAGTGCCGGTCGGGCAGCGGACCAGATGATGGCAAAAGGTGAGAACATCACTGAAGAACGATACACACTGTGCAAGCGGAGACAAAAACACGTGCAGGAGGCAGGTGCATTACCACGTCCAGACGGCAGCTGGATTTGCATGCAAGAGGAAGCAAGACCAACGACCCTGACACGGAGGGTGTCACATGTCTGTCCCCGTCAGCACCTGCCACCCAGGACTGTGTATAATCCAAAGAACGATTTGACCTGCTGATGTCTGTGGTCCACCACCACGCCAGACGAGATTGTGAAAGCATCTAACAAATAAAATACGTCCGTCTTCGGCAAAGAGCTTCAGTGTCGTACCAGACGGCTGGTCAGCACACAAACCTGGCCACACTCACCACCAACGGTCCCAGCCTGAATGAGGAACACGGTAAATACAAAGGTCACATACATGACAAAGTTACATTCAATCAACCCTTTACAAATTAATAACGGCATCATTAAAAACTAACTTATCACATTTCTATTTACAATACGAATGTTATTTCTATATTGAATTTGTCTCACTAAAAACATAAAATCATTTAGGTCAAATCTGCGGGAACCCGATAAAGGAGAACCCTTAACATTATCCAACTGCCTACCTTAGGGCACCTCCCTATCGACATTCTTCAGGAAATGCCACACCAATATCTACCACAATCCTACGGTGGGCGCCACAGCTCCTGCAGTCGGAGGCCCCGACTCACCATGGCCGCACATGTAAACTCCGTCCTGTCAGTCTCCACAGTCTAAAATGCACTTTGGGCGTGGGTCTTCCCATACTAAGTCTTAACCCGAACTACACACGGTTTTTCACCCTTAAACATAATAAGACTTTCAACCCTAAAGTCTAAGACAGGCTCTCCTAACTTCCAGGGCCTAGAGGAAAAGTGGCTTGACCTCAGTATAGGAGTGCCACGTCTGGCCTGACCCTGTTCCCTCAGGACCTGCACAGCAGCGGTTGGGAGGAATTCATCTTATCCTTACCATGTGGGTCCTGCCCCCGGCTCGCCACAGATAGTTCCTTCCCTACCTTAATCAGCTCCTTCAGACGTTCCCGATCGTATGTGTTGCCAATTTCCTCACCAAGCACAAGATCTAGAATCTGCAAAAGCAACAGAAAGTACATTCAGTTCCACATTTAAACTTTTTACGACTGTTCTCCAAAACATTCTTTAACGGCAGACAAAAACAAAAACTGTCTGACGGTCACAAAACTGTAATGACCTGACAAGTGTGAAATCTCTCTCTCAAAACATAAGAATCTAATTATCTCTGTATTACTCTGGTTACTGGAGAAAACAATGCACTTCTCATATAAACAAGTGGGAGACCAAACACACACCTACAGGAGGAAGATTATTTCACTCCAGTAATGCCATCAGATCTGGTTACGTTGTAATATACATTTCATCACATCCCTCACGAGAAGATGCATCCCCACTACACACTTCGTAATTGTTCAATTGAAATGTTTTCTAAGAAATTCTGAAGTTTTCTCATACTTGGAGGTCATATAAGTACATGACGTTGAGAGGCAAAAAGTTTATTTGAACAAAACCGGAGATTTGAGTCTATGTACTTCCCAAGTTTAGAAAAATAATGAATTCGTTAAAATATACATCTACTCTCTCTCTCTCTCTCTCTCTCTCTCTTTTAAATATTCCGTCAAGAGAAACCTGGGAGCATTTCATTCTGATTCTCAGCTCTCGAGTACTGACGCAGTCCGTATTATCCCTTGCGTTTGAGGCGACAGTCACAAGATGGCACCACACGGCATGGTTAACAAGACGAGAAAGTAGGCTACACACCTTAGAGATGGGGTATGATACCACTCCCGTGATGACCATGAAGACCCTGACCAGCCACACAGTCCTCGCCCCTATCGCAAGTCCATGACGCGAGCAGATGGCTGGACACCACACGGGGAAACTTGTTAACTCACAAAGAATCAAAAGTTATTTCCTACTACACGGTGCCCCCCTCAATGGGATAACCCCGACATGAATTGTGTGATTCAACTGCTATATTTTACTGCACACTTTATAATGATTTTCAAAAAAAAACATGGATTTCACGGGCGACAAAAGAGAAGGAGGAGGACTCACCTTGAGGAATGATCTCGCCAAATATGACGATGCCGATCGTGGAGCCGATGACGGCGATGAGGCCAGAGGAGAGCTCATCCAGCAAGATGGTCAGAGAGGAGTTGACCAAGACGTTGCCCAGGAGCAGCGTACACAGCAGGAAGTTGCCGTGCCGCCGCACTGGCTCGATGGCACGGGCGTAGCGCTGCTCTTCTGGCGAGCCCGTGTTCGACACGATCTTCAACTCCGTCTTGTCCAGAGCCATCAGGCCCAGGTTGAGGCCGGAGAAGAGACCCGACAACACCAGCAACACAACGATGAAACATACCTGCAGAAATACACGCAAAACTTAACCCCCTTCTTAAACAGCCATTAAAACTTAACATTTCCACGAATCCTGACAATGTTTGAGCAGTGATGGAGCGTGCAATGATGACAGAGAGAAAATATCCATCGAGAAATGTATGAAAATAATATTCGTACAGAGGAACAATCAAAAATCTTTATGTTTGTAGGGTTATGGCTGGGTAACCTACCTTCACTCAGTGCACGCGATCGACACACTGGCACATGAGGTTACTATTTAAAGAATAATATTGTATCAGGAAGCTGAAGGAGATGGTCAAACTGACTGTCATCTCAGCAACAGAAGCAAAAGAGGAAAGGAAAAAGGACCAACCAACCAAAGGTCAACTTACAAGCAGCCAAAGCAACAGAACGCATATTGCAGGGGAGGGTTACATTCCGCGGGTCTGGGTGTAAACACGAGGCGGAGGAGCCAAGCGAATCGCATTATCAGAAGTCACAGCGGCCGAGGCAAAGGAAATAATCGAAAGAGCAAAATGAAGAGCTACTTTATCTACAAGCTGAGCAGCAGGGCAAGGGGTGGCCTCACCTGCTGCTACAGTAAGAGAAACACTGCAGCAGGACAAGATAAGGCACAGGAAGCCTCACCTGTGATCCAAGCTACAACATCATGCAAGAGAAGGATAACAGACGCGCAGGGGAGTACAGTTTCTGTTGCGGAAGGAAGCAAGAAACCAACCAATGTGAGGCAAGAGCACCTCTCCCTTATAGGACCAGCCAGAGAGGCTGTAAGCCAGTGCAAGGAGTTCATAGTCAGCACAATAACACTTTATCTGCCACCTCAGCAGCGACAGACGGGGGTAGCGTTCATGGTAAGCCAGGAGGGAAGGCGAGCGGAGGGGTACCTTACCTGACGGAAGTTGTATGACGTCATGGTGAGCCAGGGGTACTCACCTGCAGCCACAGTGGCAACAGTAAGTTGTATGACGTCATGGTGAGCCAGGGGTCGCCGCCCTGGTGGTAGGCCTGGTCCCCCTCGGTGGCCCGGACGCACAGATACCAGCGCTTCTGCTCCGAAGTCATGGACGGCAGCCTGATGGTCGCCGTTGCCCAGCCGTTGCCCACCTCCGTTATCTGTCATGTGGACAAAATATGTCACCGGCGAAGAGAAAGGGTTACTATTCTCCTATGGTATTTGTATGGTGAAACACACAACACGAAGAGAACAAAAGTAGAAATGTGAATTCTATGATGGTGAACAATTCCTCAAAGATTCTGACCAACCCTCCAACAGCGAGGGTCCCAAACCCTTCGCATGGCCGTTCCCTGCCTGCCCCGCGACGCTCGAGCAGCCAGCCACGTCCACCGGGCAAGAGGACAGGTCAAGTGTCACGTGTGTGTGAGTAACGTGAGAGCAAGACAATCAAAAGACAATTTAAAAAGAATAACTACTCAGAGAGTTCATCTGTATGGGAGGTCCTGTGGCAGCCTGAGCCGGGGTTTTCAGAGCTGGAGTGATGAATAGTGCCAGGAACACACACTGCCGACAGTCACTCCATATATTTAAAAATACCTAAAAAAAATCAAGCACATCAAAGATTATACGTGATCAAAACAGGGATCCAACTTACATGATTAGCATGGCACTATCCATAACATAAATGATGTGGCCACATCTGTGCATAATGTGCTGCTGCTTGGGGAACAAACAACTATCACTGATGTGCTCGGGTGTAAACACAGAGTTTATGAAAACAAAAAATTATATCCAAGCGAGACGAAGTGCCCGCGTTGGAGGGGGTAAGAGAACTAACCTTGAAGGCTTTGGTGGTGTGGGCGCCGCAGTTGGTGCCAACGCCAGAGTCGTAGGCCGTGAAGAGGACTTGGGTGGAGAGCGTTATGCCCTCGCCAAAGAAGCGCACCTTAGCCTCTGTGTTGGAGAGGACGCTGCCAGCGTGGTCCTCGTACTCAATGCCCTTGCTGTGCTCCTCTACCCTCAGACCAATTACTTTGATCAGCCCTTCAGATTGGGTTCCTGTTGGCACTGTACCCTCGCTGGTCGAGTCATCGCTACTGGCGGCCGCCCTTGGTGAATCGGGGCTTTCGGAGATATCACCAGACTGGAGGCTCCCAGGGGTGTCGCCAGACTGGAGGCTCCCAGGGGCGTCGCCAGACTGGAGGCTCCCAGGGGCGTCGCCAGACTGGAGGCTCCCGAGGTCAGGTTGGACGTTTTCAACCACTTCATCGTTCATGAGATTCATCATCACGTCGGACAATTCTACCGCTTCCTTATCTCTGTCCACAAATGTATCACTTGCCCTCACCCCAGCTCTACCGCTACTAGTTCTCGCTTCATCACTTAATATTTTGCGAGGGTCTGTTTCCTCTGCCTCACTAGTTCTGGAGACGTCACTATTTGCCCCTGGGCTGGGCATGTCCCCAAGCATAACATCAGGGGAGAACCTGGTCCCCTCTTCGCCCACGTCGCCCTCACTAGTTCCAGTCACTATCCCCTCCGTAATTCCCTCCACATACTCTATACCTCCCTCTATGTAAGGTTCCTCTGTATTACTTTTAGTTGAATTTCCTTCAACCTTAGACTGGTTGTTCTTGAGACTGACGAGAGCTTCCTCAGTCTCTCTCATCAAGTGGCTCGGGAGGGTTGTGGTTCGGCTGAAGGGGTCGCCCTCCACCGTCGTGGCCCTAGAATCCTCCTCCCCTTCTACATAACTAAAGGTCGTGGTCCTCACCGCTGCCTCACTCTCACTATGTACACCCACACGTCCCAGGGCCTCCTGAGACCCGATTCTGACATTGGTGTCACCTTCGGCGGGAAAGATCCGATCGGAAGCTGAGATATTGCCATCGAGACCGCGGGAGGCCGCCTCTGATGGCGGTGCTCCGGCAGGTGGCGGCCTCTCTACACTTCGCAGGCTGAAAGAAAAAGAAAAAAAAATGATGAACAGACGCAGATGAAAAAACACCACAAAGCTGATCACTCACCTCCACCCCACCACGTCGCTCCCGAAGGAGCGGAAGGAGAAGACTGATGACACGGCGCGATTACTCTGCTTCCCACAAGTCGACCCTGAAGGCCCCGCTTGCCTCATAACACAAACGTAACCCCTTCCAGTTCAACATCCGATATAATACAAGTATTAAGACATGAAAGAAATCCGTCCAGAAAAAACTGCCCACACGCCGTTCACTCCCGCTTACAGAAGCAATGCAGTAAACACCTTATAGAAATCTCCTGACACAGACACTGAGGCCCAGCAGCAACACAAGCACTCGACCCAAGTCTTCAGCCACTCCTGGCAACACAACAATATACCTAATGGCTTAAAACTTGCCAACATAATACCAATTCCAAAACCCTCCAAACCACCCAACCCCCTCCTCCTACAGGACCTTCCTACATCACTTCTATCCTGTCATAAAATGACCCATAACAAAATTAAACAAAACGTCCCACTCTCACCCACGCAACAGATTCAGACCAAGACACTATATCTCCGTACTAAAAACTGACCTTACACAACATATCCTCGATGGATTCAACCAACCGCAGTCCCCCTCCTGCACAGTATTAGTGGCAATAGACATCAAAAAGGCATATGGCATGGTACCCAGAAACGTCTTCACGCCAAAAATACTTGACAACTCCCTCTACATTATAAGTAAGCTACCGGGCTATACATTATCCCTGAATGAATCACACCAAACACTTATATATTCTTTTTTTTTTCTTACCTTTATCTCCAAACACTTTTGCTCGCCCAATTACTTTTATTCCCCATTTCTTCCAATCACATCCTGACCCCGATAAGGAAGGACTTGTACCAGAAACTACGAGAGGTCTGAATGACCTCAGGATGCTGGGCGAGACGCCTTCATTTGTTACAGCGCAGGTGTCCACGCTCCTCTGAAGGGAAGGTATGCGTGACGGCCAGGAAAGTGCCGGGGCCAGACACGAACAGGTGGTCTGGCTGTGGACTCCTACTGGGTCTCCTGCCAGCCCACTACGGGAGATGGGCTGGTGAGTGGGGCTCCCACTGGCCCACCTGTCTGCCCACCAACGCAGGTCACTCCTAGCAGCAGCTACCAGCCAGGCCATCGTGTGAGGTGGGCCGGTGAGGGCTCTCGCGGGCCACCGGTCAGCCTATCATGAGATGTTGGGTGGGACAGGACCTCTCTAACTCCACCCACCCACTCACACCAGTCAACGATAACAGTTATCTTCTCGACTGATAAGAGAACTTTCATGGAATGCTATATAACCCTGGCCGGCCGGCCAGTACTGCACCTGGTAAGTCTCGGTCCATCACCGACGGCAGCACGGGCGCCCAGCCCAGTGAAAGCTCGTGCGCAGAGTCCAAGGTTCTCGGCCGCAGGCTGGTCTCGCGAGGCCCACCACCCACCCACCCAACCACCCTGGGTGGGTGGGGGTCGTCACCTGCTTCCAGAGGGAATGATCCATCTTGCTTCTTCCGTCCCTTTACGAACTTCGACTGGAATTCCAAGAACGTGACTCACACTGCCTCTTATGAAGTCCACACCCAACGCTAAGGACATGGATACCGCAGACATCACGCACAAATGTAACGTTGTATGACGGTTGGAGACCGCTCGTGAGATGCGGCCAACGAGAGTAAAACTCTCTCCCCGAACAGCAACAATGAGTCGATGCAAACAGATAACTGCACGCACAAACACACACGCACTGCCTTTAACAAGATGAAATGACCGAGCCAAGCATTTCCTTGCCTGGAGTGAGGTGAACCTTTGTGGTATTTCTTAACAGCGAAAAACTGAATCCATAAGGAAAATATAAAAACAAAATTTTAACCAATTATCCATCGCTAAGTTTATCAACAAAAGAAGAAACTGATCTGCACGTAAGATTATGGGGTGACCTGTGTCATATCTGGTGCTCCACGACTTGTATCATACCTGGTACATCATTAAAGCTGATTAAATGTCACAAGAAGCGGAAGCGGCGGCGGGGGGAGTGTCCGGGGGCGTGAGGAGTGTCCGGGGAGCGGGAGGAGTGTCCGGGGGCGGGAGGAGTGTCCGGAAGTGGGATGAGTGTCCGAGGGCGTGAGGAGTATCCTGGGGCGGGAGGAGCGTCCGGGGGGCGGGGGAGGAGTGTCCGGGGGGCGGGGGAGGAGTGTCCGGGGGGCGGGGGAGGAGTGTCCGAGGGGCGGGAGGAGTGTCCGGGGGGCGGGAGGTGTGTCGGGGGGAGGGGCGGGAGGAGAGTCCGGCGGCGGGAGGAGTGTCCTGGGGCGGGAGAAGTCACTTAACAGATGAGGCAACTTTGGTCCTTACGGAAATCGTCATGACACCACGACACGCCAGCTGACGACCATCGATCATGAGGCTCTGATCCTTGATCACAAAGGCAGGAGCAGCCTTAGGTAAGATGTGCCGAACCTTTACCAAACCCTTTAAAGGCCCTTAAACAGTAGCACAGGTTGAGTACATCTGCACCTGAGGTGCGGCTCTGGAACCGACGCTGTATAAGTCTCGTTACCTCGGCTGCGGCAGCCGCAGGTCGGTCGGTTCCTCGACAGCGTCAGTCGTCCTACATTACACAGGACGGCGGCGCGAGCCTTTGGCGACACGATACGACCCTTCGTTCTGATTCTCAAGGGTCAGGTCAAAGGCAATCCCGCCTTGGCAAAGGCGGGCCTCTCCTGCCTGTGCGGTTCGAGAGGAGCGGCAGCAGGAACGGCAGGCCGAGTGCCCTACCCAGCCTACCCTGCAGGTCGACCCCAGCCTAAGTCTCCAGGCGTCATCATGGTCCCAGCAGCCGCCCACTGGAACAAGTACCCACATTACGCACACAGGCGATCTAGCTGTGCTTTTCCTTGTCATTACCCGTACGCGTGAGAGGTGTCACCTGCCACACATCTTGCGCTTAACCTCCACAGAGCAGGAAGAGGCTGGCGATGAAAACCAGCCAGCTGACCCCTCTCCTGACCCCTCACGCATCACAAGACATGCCCTAAGCGAAGGAAGTACGTGTGGCAAGCCATATGTTTGTCATCAACATGAGAGGACTGAACACCTCAAGCAGTGAGCGAGTTGTCAGTGCCGCTCTAAGGGTCCACATCATAGCCAACGGAGACAGCCGCGCCCCGCCCCGCCCGACACAGCCTTGCAAGCGAGGGAACGGCTACCCCAACACTGTCGTCGGTGACACACAAATCTTACAATGTTTTCCACGCTGGAAGCCGAAGCCACGGATATCTTCAGTGGTCGACTAAAGTCGTTCCGTCCAAAAAGAGACTGGACCTCGTCACGTCACGCCTTATCAGCATGAAAATTCCTGGACTGTGGTTTGGACTATAAAGGCTGAGATGTTCCTCAATACAGTTAACTGGTGTTGCTGCCGTCACCAGGTTTGGCAGACTGTTCCCAAGACAAGTAAGTCATTCAGGACTGTGAACTATTCCATTACCTACGCACCAACGGGCGTGAGAGCGCTGGTCTATCACAAGGAACTACA
Organism: Panulirus argus; assembly: GCA_038088735.1. NCBI lineage: Eukaryota > Metazoa > Arthropoda > Malacostraca > Decapoda > Palinuridae > Panulirus > Panulirus argus. The sequence continues at coordinate 8,594 of JAYMFT010277651.1, read as the reverse complement.
TCCGTACAGCGTATGTTGAAATTCGTGAAAATATGGGCAAATGAAACTTCAGTAAAGCAGCGACCCCTGGCAATTAATGGGTGGTCTCACCCGTCCCGCTTCCTTTACAAAGATACACAATCAAACACTCTCATTAACCCCTAAGATAAACTTGGGTCAAGCGCCAATGTTCCAAGCAATTGTAGTGTTGAGATGTAAATGATATTGACTACAGGGGCCATCAAGAAAAGCTACATTTTCCGTACGGATGACCTCATCAGGTATTAACACAGTGTTACGTACCATGCTTAACAATACTCTAAAGTTAAGGGATGAAAGTAAAATTCAAGAAATAAAAGCTATTTACATTAAAAAAAACAGATACAAAAAGTAATCATTATTTACAGGGCACAAAAAAGTTACGTTATGACAATCCAGATAAGTTTTCAAACCAAGAAATCTTTTCTTTTACACGAACACAATAATGATAATGATAATACTAATAATCATCCTATTACTCTTTAACTACGGCCGAATAGTTATAACAAATAAATGCACGGCAGTTCAGTGGTTACTACGATAAACTTGGGCAAAGAGAAAATTACACAGGCAAAACTTATCCCGCTGTCAGCTCTGAAAGAATCAAAACCAAAACACTCCTAGGGGTATGTATAGAAGGAGGTAACTATACAGGGTCAGCTCTGATTGGATAAGAACAAATATGGAAAAGAAATGCTGACGTCACCCGGGCAGGCACACATCTTGACTGTGATTGGCCAGTGGTCCCCCAAGCATTACGTTAAGTTGAGCATTACACAAGACGCCACGCTTCCGGCATGACTCATCACACACCTACTGTCCCGGCCTAAGGCCTAACGCGCACATGAACATAATACTTCCGGGATGACTCACACCGCACTTGCTTCTCAAAATGAGCCCGGTACAATATAATATAATACAATAAACGCTGAATTACACAAGTTCGTAACAACAGTTAATGATGGAAGTAAAAAGACTAAAGAACAAATCTAAGGATCATAAGAGAGGTGTAATCAGTTAAGAAAGGAACTCTTAGCAGTAAATATTAAACTAAGTCAGCAAGAGCAGAGACTGCCATCAGCTGATGGGGCAGCTAAGGCATGTGATCACACAAAAGTGGAATGACGAAAGAGCAGCAAATGTCAGAGAACAAGATTGCGAACAAGGAAGGTGAAAATGAAAAACATTTCCATAAATTCGTGAGGAGCAGACTGTCAGGTAGAGACCAGCTAATCAGGATGAGGCATGCAGAGGGAAGAATGGCTGAGGATGATGTATGGTTATGCGAAGAACTGAGTAACAAACTGAAATGTTTTCACAGTGGGAGACAGTATAACTCCCAACACTAGTGAGATGGGATGGGGAGGAGGCCTCAGAATGCACCCAAATATCTAAGAAAAAATACTAACAAAACACTAAAGTCTTGACCCATACAAGGCTCGTAGTCCATATAAAATTTCACCATACGTGACACACGATGTCGACAGAGGAGAGCTAAGCGCCATGAGAGCGGAAACAGGAAAACGTCATACTAATCTGTTAAAAAGGAGACACGGATGAGACACTGAACTACAGACCAGTCTCCCTGACGAATGTGGTCTGGAAGGTATTGGGAAAGTCAGACAGCAAATGAATAACTTTCTATAAACAAATTGCCAAAGCGAGAGGCAACACGGCTGGTTTTGGGAAAGGTCATGTGGGACGAACCTCTCTAAGTTCTATGAAAACGTGAGCTCTGTATTCGGCAAAAGGGGAGGCTGCATAGACTGTCTGTGTTTTGACTGACAGAAAGCATTTGACAATACCGTATGGGAAGCTGCTTAAGAAGCTGGATCATATGGGGGAGACTCCCGCAAGGGCTGAAAGACTCCTAACGGCGCGAGGGAACAGACTACACACGGCAGAGGAGCCTGCCTGCTCCAAATGGGTGGTGGTCACCGGTGGACTGCCGTGGGGTTCTGTCTCGGGACTGTTACTCTTCTGGATCTTTGAGAATGATTTGTCAATAAGGAATGGCTTCCAGCCTGAATATGCTTGCAGATGATGCAACAGTCATGAAGGAAATGAGATGCAAGAAGGATTGCTTGTGCTTACAAGGGGATCTAGAGAGACCGCTGAATATTAACCCAAGCAAAGAATAGGGAGGATGGAACAAAGCAGAAGAAGGCCTACCAAATTATTAATACCTACAAGGAAATAAGCCTCATGATTCTGTATGCGAGAGCGACTTGGGAGTTAACATCGTCCCTAAGCTGTCGTTGGAGTTCCACACTGACAATAGAACAGGAGACAAACTTTCTACAGGTGAACAGTAGAACAGTCTTCAACTATATGGACATTATAACAGTTAGCAAGCTTTTCACGTCCTACATTAGGGCAAAGTACAGCATACTTCTCATGTTTGGTTAACGCACCTAAGAGAACAGAAAGAGCTATCTGAGATTGTCTAAAGGAGGGTAAGAACGATGGTATCAAAATTAACCAGCTGAGCTAGAGGAACAGGCTAGAAACTTTACATCTACCCACCTTGGAAGACGAAAGAGTAGGGAATGACAAATTCACAATGTTTAAGCTTTTTTCTTGTTTTTACTGATCGATGACGTACACAGTTTAAGCAGCATTTCGAGATATGTAAGCATTAGAACTACCAAAGAACACAACATACAATAAGCAAGTAACTTGTTAAAAATATGTTAGGAACATATGAAATAGGAAAGGAATAAAACTACTGTTGACAGCATACATAAAGTTCAAGAAATTGTACGATCGTAAGGAGTGTCCAAGAGATGGGGCCCCAAGACGTAAAACTCCCTTCCCGCCATCCACAACTACCTAATACCTAACATCTGGAGCCGAAAGTCAAAACAAAGACCGGTTCGCCAACCTTAAGCTGAGCGGTTATGACATGAACACTAAAATGCGACGATCGTGCCCACATCATCAGAGAAGCTTTCCATCCTCCTTTTCCAAGAAATCTGTAAGACTACATCCAGCTGACGTGGCTCTCATCACGCCAAACATATAATTAGACAGTTGGCAGCAGCGAGACTTTCTTTCACACACAAAGGAGTATAATCTCAAAAACCTCCATAACAGTGTAAAGCATGACATAATATCGGTATGCAACTACACAGAACCTTGGCACCACTAAGCTCTCCATCTCTCTCCGTCCTCTAGAGCACAGCGTTATAATTCTTACTTATAACAACGGACTGGCTTTTGACCCGATCCTTACGAATCAGGTCAACGTTAACGCTATCATACCCTGAAAGTCGTATCATGGCGGTCAAGAGGTCAACGCATCATAAATCATAATGTACCACATACCTCAGTGTGTCATACAGACAATAAATGATGTTCCAGCAACGGACGGAACATCCCAATATAGCCAACGGTAAACAAATGTTCAAATTTTAAAGTTTCGTGATTTTTTCCACAAACCTATTTAAGCTGCTTATAAATCATCTTACGTACAACTAATGAATGTGTTAACCTGAACGCCGGAAGAAACCCGCTCGCCTTGATTTTAAAACTCCCTGCTCACTCAATGTATATGTGAAGGCTGGAGTTTCACTTCCTAGTTCTCTAATTCCCGAAAAAAGAATCGTCTTTAAAATCCCTATCGTTTTCCTTCTTACAGTTCAATTCATTGTCAGACGTCCACGTACAATGATGCCCATTCTGTAGTCTAAGATCTTAAAAAGGACTATTTTTCAACTTTCAGCAATTTGTGCTGTCGCCCACACACACGACATACGTCAACAGACGCACAATGTCTCGGCGCCAAGCACGACCGAGAGGCACGGCTTCTCCGGCGACCATAATCCTTCACCCACCTCACCCTACATCGCCTGACACGAATACGTATTCGACCTCTTCATCATCATCATAACCATCTGCTTTGATGTTTGGGTGAAATCTATACGCATTTTCCTGCCATAACTCGAAAATCCTTAGTTTCTTACCTATGAATGCCAAAGGCCATGTTGTCAAGAAGTTCCCTATTATTAAACGCCGGATCATAAAAATATTCCCCAATGTACTTAGATTTGTAATGAATGGTAAAATGAATGACCGCCAATTCCCAAAGGTACAGGATACAACATTACCCTTGGAACAGAGTCCTGGAGTTTTTAACCTCACAGTAAAATGACAAATCCCACACCAAGAGGTGATCATAATACTGACCTCCGTTAACCCAAGGAGTCGCATGCGACAGGTTTCTAAACCTCTTAAGCAAGACGTTACAACCCATCAACACATACCTACGACCCTTGGATATGATGGCCTGACTTTGACCTTACCCTTAAGGGTTTGGTCAAAGGCCAGGCTATCCAAGGGTGCTCAACTGTGCTCAAGCGATTTATGTCCCCATGCTGAGCGGTCCCCCAGTTATGGGTACGGGTGGTACACTGTGGATGTTGCCGTCCCCGTCAACAAACATACCCAGCACATTTGGCTATTTCTCAGTAGACTGTGTTGGGCGGCTAACGACATTCACCTAACCCTAATCTCCAATAACACCCCCATCATTATCATAATACGCTCATGTCAATGCCAAAAAACAACGAAATTTGTCTACTCACACTTACTGCACATTAGATTAGAAGCAGGGCTAAGAAATGAGATAAAACATCACGCATTCAGTTAATAGAAGTAACTCTCAGTCATGCCGGGCGAGCAATCCCCCCAAAAAACTTTCACCTCTCTCACATTTGATGTAAAGAGATGCAACATTTACTAGGTTTTTGGACAGAGTCTGGGAATGGCTGCTGCTCAAGTTCCTCAAGAAGTTAGGCATAAAGAATACCCAAAGCCGACCGTTTCGTCTAACACAGTTTTCTTTTTCCTCACCTTCAAACGTTCCAACTAACTTCAGACTTAACCTAACGGATTTGGCAATACGCACCGCTACGTATTCTAAGGGCTCTTAACTTTGGTGCAATGTTGATATCATTTGTTATTATCATTACTACTGTCATCAAAAGCATGTCCTGGGGAACTCAATACTGGAGCAAGCAAGGTGACCGTGACATTAGCGGCTGGACAGCCTCTGGCCAAGGTTAAGAGAAAGTTATTGGGGAACTAACGGCAGCACAAATATTGTCCGCTCACTAACTAGATTTTGGCAAAGGTCACCCTGGCTATATGCTACGAATGAGCAATTAGCAAAGTCTGTTAAAACTTATCACAGATTAGTGAAATGCCACAAATTTGTTAAGTTTGGTCGAGATTACATTCACCGAGTAAATAAAAGTTGTCACACGAGTTTAAAACGAGTTTGATCTGGGAAATGTGACTAGCTGGACACATGGAAGCTAGACGATAAAGGCCTATCCAAGCCTCAGCCAAAGACTCCTCAGTTCAGAGCACGTACACATTACTCCAGTTAAACGGCCATGTCAAGGAATCTCACAACTACAGAACGCTGAAGGCAGCAGACGATGAAGTTATCCACAGGATACAACCCTAATAGTTCCGAGTCCGATATGATTAGCTAAATCAGGACAAGGCTACAGCTACCCACCCCCTACCCCAACCCCAAAAAAAAAAAAAAAAAAAAAAAAAAAAAAAAAACGGGGAAAATCAAAATTGAAGGCAGTGCATAAAAGAAAATGTGCATTTGAAGACATTTCCGGACATACGACTAGGATTTGTATTCTTACGTTTAATTCATTCAGCACGAAGGGCATGATGGCCCGGCCTTTGACCTGATCCCTAAGATATTGGCCACGACACCCATACCCAAGGGGTTCTCAAGGATAGCGCTGCCGTTATCAAGGGCGAAGGTCAGAGTAATTTGTTCCATGTTGAATCAGGTCATGGACTGCTCTTATATTCCCTTATACTGGCAATCTAATCGCCCACATAACCATCTAACCATCATGTTAGATCAACCTCGTTTACATCCAAAAGACTACGTTAACCAATGCTACTCCTGCACACACGGTGCACTCACTAGTTGGTTTAGGCCAGAACTAGATCCAACTAACACAGCAAGCTGGGAGGAGGAGAAGCAAACGCGCGAAAACAATGACTGCAGTCGGTACGCAACACGTCTATACCACACGATAACGTGCCACCATATCTGAATATTTTCCTGCCTACCCTTCAACAAGCGCTCAGCGGAAACCGATTCCTACTTTTTTCTTTTTCTACAGTATAAGAAGCCTCTGACACCACCCTTCCCCCGTTATATGTGTACCCAATATACGCTCCATGCTTCACTCTGACAAACCCTTTGTGTGTGACCATCCATTATGTTATCACAGAAACACAGTATATAAATAGAGCCTTCTTAAGCTTTTAAAACTAGCAGGCGACGACGCAAAGGTGAGCGTGGCGTACGCAGGGGAGGAATAACAAAAATAGCCACTGGGGTGGTAAGGCAAGAACTGCCGACACGAGCAGCCTATGACCCTCGCCACCTCCAAATTCACCATCTAGCTTAAAACCAATACTCTCATATACATATCTTTTACACAAGGAGAGACGTGGATCTTCTGGTAACCCTCCTTTCCTGAAGTACACGTTAGGATAACTCACTTTTCTCTAGTCTTCATACTACGTTGTATCTAGGATTCAACCTTCTCTCTAACTTACCGAAGCCCATTTATGCTTAACTTGGAGTAACCCTCTCTGTAATCTTCGTCTTTTATTACAAGATTACCTATCCACGTTATAGCAAGAATAGGCCATATCATTACCCCATACTTCTTGATTACACACAAATTACAGGCAAAGGAAACGAGACAGCGTTTTAACGCAAACTGCTGTAATCCGCAAAGGAAATATAGCGTTCTGTTATCCATCGGCGAGGGGAGGGGGGGGGTGTATTGACACTGTCCATAAGCTAGACATACCGCATTCATTAGCTTTCATTCGAGTTTCCACTTTTCCTACGAAGATAAAGGATGTGAAGCTACAGAGAGAGAGAGAGAGAGAGAGAGAGAGTAAGACGGAACTGCAAGGCTTTTCTGCAACCAGTCTCTACCCTGAGCAACTGTATATTCCACACCCAAGCACAGTTTATAAATATATAATGTATTTAAAGCCATTCCACATGCCTCAGCATCTGAATAATAATACTTTTTTAAAGCAAACAGCTATTTGTGTAACGTGGGATTTCCAAGATCATTCTGATGGCAGAATTAAAAAGCCAACAATGATAGCAATCATGAGTTCTGAGAAAGAGTAGTGTTATGATTCTTGTGTGGAATCAAACTTTGGAGATTCCGCACACAATGTAAGACACACTATCGGTCTCATGAATATACCTGCGTCCCGCCCAAAAACTCCTTTGCGTTTCGTATCGCCCGTTTGTTCTTAACATAAACAATACCAAATTCCCAGTAAACCTAATGACACAGCAAATTATTGGTTAAAACGGACAGTAATCTGTATAACAATAACCAAGATGAACGGAAATTCAGACGTCAAATTCATAAACTGTTGAAATGTGTTGACTGAGATGATTGACCAGGTCCTCTGTCAAGACAAACAAGTCAGGGCCACAAAAATAATTGGGACCCTCTGACCAAGCCTTTTCATATATTTTTTGTAATTCTGATGTTTGCTTGTGTACATGTTTGACCTCAAATATTAATAATTCTTAACTACATTAGTAGGTAGTGTCAAATATCATCATGTTTATCAGTTTCATTTTTCTATTACACTTCAAAGCACTTTATTAGTATACAAGTATGAAATACAGTAAACTGACTAAAAACAAATTATTCATGTTCGTTGAACTTGAAGACAATAAATATACCTACAGTTCGCTTAATAATAAACTTTCTGGCACCGACCGGCTACGAAAAAAAAGAAAAACGCGCTTCTGCAAACCAAATGGAAGTCAGATTAGAAAATATGCGAAATTAACGCCATTAGTTCAGTATCAATGTTTTATTCCTTGACAGAGGAATCGGGATCCTAGTGCTGTCACTAAGTACCCCTGTTCAATAATACCAGAAGCAGCATAATTTTGGTTTTAAAGACATTAGCTTTTTACATTGTCTATCTATTCAAAAATGTTTTTTTTTCTTTGAATATGCATTAATCACTGATAGAGGAAAAATCTTGCAACAGTGAAGATGACTATGACAAGGGTATGTCATATCATTATGGCTGTTTAATCTATTGATGGATAAGATAGTGAGGGAGGTAAATGCGAGGGTCTTGCAAAGAGAGACAGATTTGCACCGTTACCAGGGGAAGGAAAAAGTTGACAGGTGAGCCAGATCCCGGCTCAAAACTCAAGTGAGAAACTGCAGAAGCTGGTGTATGAGTATGGGAAAATGTGTGAATGTCAAAAAAAGGAAAGGTTATAGAGTTAAGAGACAGGTAGGTTGAAGTGAATCTGGACCTCCGTGGTGTAGCGGTTAGCGTCCCTGACCGTGACGCATTCATGGGCCGCCCAGGGTCGAGCGCAAAGGTTCGAATCCTGGTTGCGGCAGTCGGTCTACAGTCAACCCAGCTGTTCATCCACCTCTATGGCCTGGTCGATAAAATGGGTACCCGGCTCAAGCTAGGGTATATATATATATATATATATATATATATATATATATATATAG
>JAYMFT010277640.1:0-10536 GCA_038088735.1 Panulirus argus | reverse complement strand
CTCTCTCTCTCTCTCTCTCTCTCTCTCTCTCTCTCTCTCTCTCTCTCTCTCACACACACACACACACACACACACGTGCGTTGCTGGCATTCACCCCACAAACACACACCGTCCACCTCTCATGCATAACACATGACAACACGTAACTCACACGACTCGTTATTCTTATCTGTAGATTTCTTTTTTTTTCTGCGGTGAGCGGCACGCGCTAGCCCTGCCTTTCGGCAACGTCTCGTCGTATGTACTTGTAGGTAGGTAAGTAAATAAGTAAGTATATAAGTAAGTAAGTATTCTCATCGCTGAAAAGCCAACCTTTATCTACAGTTCACAATAATTCCTAAAAAGTTCCTACAGCCCAAGGCTGCGCTACTTCCAGTATCAGGGAAATGTGGATTCTTTGACGAGACTGTACTTCCAATGATACAACCTCCCGAAAAGGAGGCGAACGGCATGTGGGGACTAAAGATGAATGGCAGGTGGGGATTGAACGTGAGGTGGGCAGGCACGGTGACTGCAGCGAAACGATAAGTGAAGGGTGATCGATCGGCTGGGAGTGAACGGCAGATCTGGTGAACGACGGGTGGAGGTGACAGGCATCTGAGAGTGAATGGCCGTTTGAGGTGAACGGCAGGACGTGGGTGGATGACAGATGGGAGAACGGCATATATATAGGCGAGACACACGGCAGATATGAAGTCGACGTCACGCAGGGGTAACGGCAAATGAGGAGTGAACGGCAAGCCGAGGTGAACGGCACGTCGGGAAGAAAACAACAGAAGTGGGGTGAAAGAACGTGTCTCCGCCATAATCGCCTTCAGCACCTGACCATCAGAACGGACAGAACACTCCACTCTATGACGAATGTAGTCGGGCAGTGCAGAATACAGCAGTTTATTTATAGTGAAAATATAGTAGGAGAGGAGATGTCCGGCGTAACCCAGCCCCACTCGAGTTGTCCCGCAAACGGATGTCCGTCATCCGCCTAAAACGCTTGGCTTGAGTAATGACATTTTTAACGGAGACATCTGCGAGGCCCATTTTGGGCACGGATCTGATACACGGACCAGAAACCACCTCAACTGGGGAGAGAGGGGGAGAAGGAAGAGGGGGAGGAGGGTGACGCCGGAGGGTAGGGGGAGGGAGGGAGGGAGGGAGGGGAGAGGTAATCGACCAATCAGTGCCTCTCTTCTCTTACCCCAATCTGCGGATTAATTAGTGAACCGGTCATTTTCCTAATTGATAACGCACGGTATATTTCCATGAATTATCAGATAAGTGTCTTAATTAGCGCCGGAGTAATTACAGGCTTGGCGAGTACAGTGGTCGGGAACGGGGAAAACCTTCCCCAAGCCATCTGGCAATGCCTGTCGCACTTCACCAATCACGTATCCCCAACACACGTGTGATTACTGACAATTTACACAATAAATGGTTCTTTGTGGGGGGGAAAAAAGGCGATATTTGTTCTTACAGGAGGGCCATTAAACCAGGTAACGATAAAGTAATAATTGATAACCAATGAACAGGAAGGAGCCGGATTTATTGTTTGATCGTGTCACAGTGGAAGGATCCAGCAACAGTTTGTGGCAGTGGATCGAGGAGCTGCTGACAGTGTGTGTGTGTGACCCAAACGCTGGGTTCATTGCGGACTGCGTTGAGCGTTGAGGTTTTCCAGCCTCTAGGATTCCCAGCAACTTAGGGCTTTCCAGCGTCCAGGATTTCCACCTACTTAAGGTTTTCCAGCGTACAGGTTTCTCAGCTCCTTGAGACTTTCCAAAGTCCAGGATTCGCAGCGACTTGAGTCGGCTTTCTAGCGTTCAGGATTCCAAATAGCTGGAGATTTTCCAGCGTCTATGGTTCCCAACGAGTTGAGGCTTTTCAGCGTCCAAGATTCCCAGCGACTTGAAGTTTTACAACGTCCAGGTTTCCCAGCATCTTGAGGCTTTCTATCGTACAGGCTGCCTACCGACCTTAGGCTTTCAAGAATCCAGATTTCCCATCGACTTGGAAGGTTTCCGGCGTCCAGGTTTCCTAGCACCTTGAGGCTTTCTAACGCACAGGGTTCCTAGCGACTAAAGACTTTCCAGCGTGTACTTTTCCCATCGATTTGAGGCTTTCCAGAGTTTTACTTGAGCTGGGGTTGGCCTGCACACCTGCCTCTCCTGTCTTGTTTGTTCCTACGGTACACAGTCCCATATGCCGGGGCTAATTTGCCGGTAGCGAAGCTGTCCTTAATCACAGAAAAATCAGCCCTCTTAACACGATGGTATGACCCTTGAGCACAACAGTATGAAGGTCAGGTCAAAGGCCAGACCATCGCACCGAAGGGTCTTCGTGCTAAAGGGTCTTAGCATCATGATTAAGGGTCGTAGAGTCGTGTTCAAGGAGTTAAAAAACAGCATTCATGGGAATTCTTATGGGTGAACAGTTTACAGAAATCAATGAGACCACCTCTGCAGACACCACCTCTGTAGAGACCACCTCTAATGAGATAACCTCACTTGAGACAATCTTTATTAAACCTCCGCAAAGACAAACTGAGACAGCCTCCATAAAGACAGTATCTGCGGAAGTTAAAAAGTTATAATTCCAAGTTACAGACGTGTCATGTTAGCGCTCTCGGTGCGTGTGACGGTGAGCGACTGTTGTCGTGCCACTGTTGTGGTAAACGGTCATTGTCCCGTGGGCCGGTGAAGTGTGGCAGAACCATCATTTTACCGTTGTTGGTGAGGTGATAACCGATCACAGTCCGGCCCCGACTGAAGCGATAAACTGTCATTTATTTCCGCTGATGGTCAAGTGGCGCTGAGTTAAAACGATAATTTCAACACCCGGATGTTGTGTTAAAAGACGACTTTTGTTTTTTTTTTCTGTCACTACCACGTGACCTTAAACTGTCATCACCCCCTTTCCCTCCTTTCCCTTCCCCAGCGAGGTGTTAAAAACCGATCTTTGTCCCATTCCTTCGTTGCTGGTGCCGTAAAACTCTCGTATTCCCCATACGGGAGAGGTGTTGAGCCATCGTTACCCGACTGGATATAAGAAAACGCTTATTTTCCCGCCCATTTTCTTTTTGGCGTCATGCCACGTAGACACTGATGGCCATTGGCCTCTCAAACGCTGCGGTACGACGACACGAGGATGACGATACGAGAGGTCAGGCCAAGAGGCCAGGTCATCATTCCAAAGGATCGTAGTGTCGTGGTCAAGAGGTTAAAAGCACCAACCTGGCGTTCCAGCGGTCACAGATTCGACCCCCTCACCCAAACACACACACACACACACACACACACACACAAAAGAAAAGCAACGAAGCCGAGAGCACGTTGAGGTCACCGGAAGAAAACGAGTTCAGAGCTACCAACCTTGCTGTAAACCCCGGCAAACGTGGGCACATATTTGGCGTTGGAAGTTCACGTCTTGGTATAAAGTTGTATTGCTTCAGGGGTGAGGCGCCTCGCCCACCGGGCTGCCTCCGTCTCTTGGAAAATCCGGGGGTTTCAAGAGAGCCGACTGTTGTCCTTGGAAAGTATTCTTACTATGTGGTGATTATCACAGAAGGGGTTCCTCATAGTGTCTGGTGATCATACAGTGATCCTCATACTGCCTGGTGATCATAATGGGTTCTTATGCAGTCTGGTGACCAAGCATGGGTTTCTCATACTGCCTGTTGATCATACAGGGGTTCATCATACTGCCTGGTGATCACATGGGTGATCCTCATACTTTCTGGTAGTCTTATGCTACCTGGTGATCATGCATGTGTTCTTCATACTGCCTAGTGATTATGCATGTGTTCTACTTACTGCCTGGTGATCATATCTGGGAGCTCATACAATCAGGTGGTCATACAGGGGTTCACAAAGCACTTGGTGACCATACTTGTGTTCTCATACTGATCGTACTGGGCTATCATGATGACTTGTGATCACGCTGGGTTGTCATGGTGACTGGTGATCATGATGTTTTGTCATGATGACTGGTGATCACGCTGGGTTGTCATGATGACTAGTGGTCATGCTGGATTGTCATGTTGATCGGTGATCATGATGGGTTGTCATGATGCCTAGTTATCATGCTGGGTTGTCATGTTGACTGGTGATCATGATGGGTTGTCATGATGACTGGTGATCATGATGGGCTGTCATGATGACTAGTGATCACGCTGGGATGTCATGATGACTGGGGCTGATCATGTAGGGTTATAGTGTTTCCCGGGTATTGTTGTCGAGGCCTGGTGATCATACAGGGGTTCTCCTACTGCCTGGTGATCATACAGAAGCTCCCTTACTATTTACATTTATCTCATGGTGCACTGTGAGCCCACCCGACCCAGAATAACTGATAATATATACAAAAACAGATGGAATTTAGTGGCTATTTATTGGGCAATCGTTAGCAGGCAAATAATGCTGGTCTGAATACACAGAGAATTTCTATATCTAAATCAAAAGTTCTTTTTTCCTCCAGTGTGTCTGTTCATTTAATAATGATATGCATACGAAAAAAAAAAGGTAAGATTTATGTCCTTGCATCTACAGGTTGTCGTTCCACTGTGTTTTAGGAGGTTGTCGTGGTCAGAACCTGGAAGTAACAGTCGCTCCGAATGTTGAGGGAGGCTGGGCGCAGCGGTCGTGTTCAGTCGCCGCTAATTTCGAGGGTCGTTTACGTGGGTCGTTGGGTAATTAGCGAGCGGGCGATGATAGAGCGGACGCAACAGCCAACATGGCGATAAACAGTAATTTGTCTGCAAATAGCCCGTTCCTCCCGCCCACTGGTAATTAAATAAGTGCTTGATTGTCGTTTGCTGATTAGTCAATGGGTTGTCAGGGCTTTAAGGCTGCGGCCAATGGTTGATTGAACTCCCAGATTGCTAGCAGTCCACCCGCGCTCTGATGTCTGTACTTTGACGGAGAAAACCTTTCTGACTGAGAGTTGTGTGGAAACGCTGGCACAACGGGTCGCTGTAGTTGTTTGCATACGACTGTAACCCATCCCTTTCATAGCTTCCTCACGTATCAACGTCAAGCTAAGCGTACCTTACTATGGTTTCGGAGATCTTCTACCCCTAGTATCTGTTCCTTTTTACCTTAACCTTAACAAAGCTTCGTGGTGTACCCCCAGAGCTGGTTCTCATACGTGAATCTTTTTCTTATTCTGTTGCGTAAGACATGAGAGGACAGTGTCAGTCTGTGACGTATGTTTCTGTGACTGTTCAACGTTGCCTCAGTCAGTGACGGGGTAGTACGTCACAGCGATGCGCCGTCCCATACAGTTGGGGACCTCCTCAAATCATCCTCGGTGAATTGATTTTTTCTTATGATGTTTATACTGTAGTTAAAAGGTTTACCTTACAGACATTCAGGCTTATGGTCAACAGGCTTACCTTGCAAACATCCACGTTGATGTTGAGTGTCGGACACCAGCCTTTGGTCCACCTGTAGCACACACACACACACACACACACACACACACACACACACGCACACACACACACAAACACACACACACTATCTGTTCGAGCAGTAAAAGTATCTGGTAATGAACTAAACTTTGGGACGAAACTCGAGCAGACATAGCGACAGTGATTTATATTTAGCCCTCTTACCACATCAACACGACGATACGACCCTTGAGCGATGTGGTGCGACCCTTGGGGTATTTGATGGCTTGGTCAAGGGCCAGGTCACCTGAGCAGGTCTTACCGTTGTGCTGAAAGATGGAACCAATTGTCCCGACGAAGTTCAACAGCTGGCGGGGCCTTCCCACCAACCCGTTGATGATCTCACGGGAAGGATGGAGGCACATGGCGTGGAGGAGCTTCCTCCCTCCCGCTAGTGACCAAACAGCTGACCACAAGCAGTGGACCAGTCCCCACGGGTTACGCCTGGTGCTATCGCCTCCTGCCACCATCTTCGTCGTTAGTACCTCTGCAAGATAGCCGGGCTGGGGGACTCTCGGGCGAGCAAGTGCTGCAGCAAACAGGCGTTGTATCGCCAAGGATCGTCTCGTGTAAATGGTCATGGTGAGAGGGAAATTGGTTTACGAGGTGGGGGAAAAGAATACGATAATCATTAAATCGGTGCTGAGGCACAGTGTGTGTGTGTGTGTGTGTGTGTGTTTGAGTTTATTTATGGTTAAACCATTGTGGTTGTGATGGATGTGTAGTTGCGGTGGTGGATGTGTTGGTGCGGCTTTTAAGAAACTCATTCAGATGAAGCCAAGACGGGGACGTTTACCTTCACGCCCTGAACTCCTGAAGCCAGTGGTTTCTCTCTTACAAATTGCCACCACTTGAGCACTGTTCATGACTGTACGCTGAAGCTGTTCTCTTATTGTTCCATGTGATCATTACATTCCCTGGGTAAACCTTAACCACAAAGCTTGAGACCTGCATTCTGTGGCCGGCTTGGGGGGAAGACAGGGCGGTTGGTCTCATGCCGATCCACAAGCAATTTCCCAGCGCCTGTTATCGCTCCGGATGTAGATTTATCTTGACCAGGCTGTTCTTCACACCCATGGGCACGGCAGGACAGTCCTTGTGCACAACAATGCGACCCCTCGGGTACGATTTCCTGGCCTTTTTGTCGGGGGTGAAGGGCCAAGCCGCCTTACCCAAGGCTCACATTGTAGTGCTCATGGGACGTGTCGTCGCTGTAGCTCGAGTGGTTAAATGACTCCTAAATTTTGGATGATGATGAGGAAGGATGGTAAAGGAAGTAACTTTAAACTTGATGACAAGCTCAGATCCTTTGTGGTTAGCAACGCGGATTAACAGTGATTCCAAGCTTAAAGGCTGACCCTATTCTCTACTGGTTATATATAGAAGTTATTTGTGAATCCTAGACCTGATGGGTGAGAGTTGAGGATTACTTGTGGATCCTAATCCTCACGGGTGAGAGATGAGGATTACTTGTGGACGAGTCGTAATCCTGACTCCGATTTCTTGAGTGGCGTCAAACGTTCGGTTACAATGCCTTGGCCTGAGGGATCAGTGATTGTTGTTACAGTGGCCCTCTGCTTGTAGGCTAACCCTGATCCTTCAAAGTGAGTGATTCGACTTACAGTAAACCCATGCTTTTGGGGTAATCTTAATCCTCTCAATCAGTGAATGGACTTGCAGTGAATGGGGTCACTAGGCTAATCCTAATCCTTCCAGATGATGAAAGGGCAGTGTCGGTAGCTGCCATCTCTCAACCATGACCCGATTCTCGTCATCCTCTCCGAGGGTTGGATTATGAAATGGCACCCCTCAAGCAGTCGT
Source organism: Panulirus argus (assembly GCA_038088735.1). Taxonomy (NCBI): domain Eukaryota; kingdom Metazoa; phylum Arthropoda; class Malacostraca; order Decapoda; family Palinuridae; genus Panulirus; species Panulirus argus. The sequence continues at coordinate 3,272 of JAYMFT010277640.1, read as the reverse complement.
CATGGTCGTCATGAAACAATACTCCCTCGGCTTGCCTGACCCCTCGCCCACTGTCGTCTGCCATTAACTTAGGTCACCGACGTAGGCCAAGGTACCCAGCAGGAAGACGACACTGACCTTCGCAACGGGAGATCTATAATCCTCCAAGGGCCCACCGGAATGGATTTGGCAGCCACACCCACACGGTTAACGCTATTGGCTTGGCCAAAGCATCTTGCCTCATATGTCCCCATGCATCAGTGTAGCCAGTCTGTCAAGCCTTTGCCTCCTGGACACCGAGGCGCGCCTGTTGGATACATCTGTCATGTGATTCCTAGCTCATCACTCTCCATTAGCAGGGGCTCTGTAGTGGTACATCGCCCATGGCCTCATTCTGTAGCAGCACGCAAGTGACTCTGGCTTCAGCAGGACTACCCGAGACATCACCAACACCTGTCTCCTGCCACAATTTGAAGTATGGGATCTACGGCCACGCTTCGTGCAGCACAGAGCACAAAGGACAACCGTCTACTAACGCATGACCTCGACGATGCCTCCTCTCTTCTACAGAAGCTCCATGAGACCCGGCATCCATACGCAACTTTCCTACACCTCGCATTTCTCTCATCGTTGCCACTGGAACCTAAATAGCACCGTCTCACTTTGGCTCAACTGACCTCACCTTCTTACACTTAATCTTGCACCAACTGAAGTAGCTCGCCATTGGCTACATCACCTCTTGTAATGGCCTAGCAGAGCACTCTGTTGTTACTCGCGTTTCCGTATCCCCTTCTTTTAGTCCTCATCATTACGAAAGAACGAGATGAATAATAAGAGCATCCGCTAAAAGACTTAAGGTCCCTGAGGCTTGTGGGCTAATCCAAATCGTTTCCAGTCCGCCATGATCAATATTCACCTCAACAGACATGACGAATGTTCTTTAAAAAATTATATGCGGTCGATTTGGACAGGTGGACCAGCGTTCAGTTAGGAATGATTATTCTGGGAGAGTAAAGGTATTGGGTGGAAGTAACGGTGAGAGTATTCTGAGAGAGTAACGATGAGAAGATTCCGGTTGAGTGAGAGTGAGGATATTCTGGAAGAGTACCTGTGAGAGTAATGCTGAGAGTTTTCTGGTAAAGGGGCGGTGAAAGTATTATGGAAGAGTAAATGTGAGAAAATTTTGTGAGTACTAATAAGAGTATTCTGGGGGAGAGAGCAGGGTATTAATGGTGAGAGTATTATGGAAGAGTATCAATGAAAGTATTCTAGAGGAGTAACAGTGAGTGTATTCTGTGAAAATTGCTTCAGAGAGAGAGAGAGAGAGAGAGAGAGAGAGAGAGAGAGAGAGAGAGAGACTGGCGTTTTGAGAAAATATATTATTTACACCAATTTCTGGGACAAAATATATTATACATACGTTTATGTAATTTCCAAGTTCGCTTTTGATTATAAAAAGTAAAAAAATAACGATAATGAATAACAGTTCCAGTAATCTGACAGCCTAGATTTGGGGTTTCGGAGATAGATACATCCTTATCACATCCTGTAAAGGCTACTTGTACTACGTGTTATGCTTGGAGGAAGATAGGATTTGCATACTGCCGTAGATCTCTTGTTCACTTCAGATGGTGGTGTCTGTTGTTAGTTCGGTATTTGGTGGTGAAGGAAGGGTCAGAGCTCCGAAATCATTGTTCGAAGCTCCAGTAGCCAGTAAGCTGAGGCAAGAAGTGTGAAAATATCGAAGCTTCGAAGTTCCGATGGTCTGTTTTTTGAACAGGAGGTAGACAGAGTGAGGGAATGTTCAAAGTTCCGAAGTCTGTACTCGAAGCTTCAGAGCTAAGGTTCGAAGCTTTAAAGGTAAGGTTGGGAGTTTCGCGCGATGTGCGAGCGGGCAGCGCCAACTATTGGTACAAGCTTCGCACTAGTTGTGTGCGTTCCCTTCTCCCCTCCCTCTTCTTCCTCCTCCTCCTCCCCTTCCCCCTCATCCCCACCCCCCTTCCCCTCCCCATCACATAGCTTGACGGCCAATTTGTGCCTGTCAAGTTAAGGTTTCTCGTCTCCCTGGACTCGTGTTAAGCAGCCGAGATCAATAGGATAAAAACAAGCTTGTTGACTACACCAAGACAGACAGACAGACGGTGGACCCCCGTATCCTCCAACACGGTTCGTATAGTATTTCGTTTCTGATCGTTTATAAATATAATTGTAAGTAACCTCTAAATGAAATATTTCAGCGTTTTGATCATATTTTAGAATTTCATGGGATGGAAAAAAATAGTATTCACGTCATACTTGAGGAATTTAATCCCGCTCATGTTTATCAAACGCTTGACACGTATAAGGACGAAAGTTTGGAACGGAACAAATTAACTTGATGTTCGATAAACGCGGGACAACATAGCATGAGATCTCTTGGACAAGAGGAACATGAAACTCACGGTATAAATCCTCAGTTATCGCGTCAAAAACATTGCTCGGCTGAATTCATTTGGTAAAGTCGGTATGATGGAGTGCCTGAGGGGTAGATGCACTAAAGACACTGACAAATGTAAGTCCTACTATTCCTTCCAGCTTTAATCTTGTGTGTATCTGTAACGCTAAGTGTGTGCGCGTGATGCAGGGGCTTTTGCAGCCTAAATCTGCGCTACACTCAGTAGCAAGTACAAGTGGGCGCCTTTGAAGCAAGTTCTCTGACGGGAACGTTATCTGCCTCGTCAAATGACGATGATACAACTGCGCCAAAGGTGGTTTTTCATTTGCGGTGCAACCTCATGCGGGCTCAGTCAGCTACCATATATATATATATATATATAACAAATTATTAAGTCTGGAGTTGAAAGATGTTATCTTATTATTAAGAGGATTAGAAGTTAATGTTTCGTATGATTCCGCATCATTTTAAAAGGTCCCTGAGTTTACACCTATAGTCCTCTGTATTCAAAATAACAAACTGGCTAGTCTTGTCAGCTTTTGTGATGTAAATATCTTCATTCTTCTTAAGGTTTGCAATGGCACCTACCTAGGGCCTAACCACAAATCTGGGAGACCCATAGGCACTACGGAGTCCCTTTAAAAACCAATCTGTATTGGATAGCGGACGGTACCACTATACCAGAGAGTGTTGTGTGACGTTGGGATTTAAATATCTATGTGGATTATTGGCACCTGAAGAGGCAGATTGTCTCCGCGAAACTAGTTGTGCCATACATGTACAGATAAACTGCATGTTAAATAAAACTCTATGAACTCCTACTGAAGTGCGATTTAACCTTCATTACTGCCATCACGGA
>JAYMFT010277629.1:0-10536 GCA_038088735.1 Panulirus argus | reverse complement strand
ATATATATATATATATATATATATATATATACATGTAGTGTTAATGAGATGGCATTGATTAGGGCTTCAGTTGCCCGTGCCATCTTAGCTGACAGAGAGAGAGAGAAAAAAAAAAGGTATGCAGGAATTTATACAAAGCTATTAAAGAAAACATTGTGTGCAGCTGGAGATGAAGCAATCAAGGAAGTCTATGGCACAGTTGATGAAAGGTTTAGAAAAGTACAGAGGATAAAGGAACAGCACTTGTTAGGTTAAAGAGAAGTTTCAGAGAAAGTCAGAAACACAGAAGTTGATGGTTCAGTATTGAAGGATCTGGCTGAAAAGTTTGACACCAAAATTAGAGAGAATAGTAAAGCAAGAGGTCAGTACACATAAATCACTAATCATTTTTAGCTTGAAAAATTATATACCAGACAGGGAAGAAAAGGAAATGAAAAAGAAATGCTTATGAAAAGATTAATGAAGGCTGTGGAACTGCCACATGTAATTTCAGTGATAAATGCAAAGTGAATTTGTGATTAAAATAATGAAAAAGGGAGGGGGCAACCAGTTACAGTTACATGTGACCTGAAGTCAACCAACTAAGAGGTATTTAGGAAAGCTGAGAAACTTAAAGCCACGGTGGAATTCAGTGGGGAATTCATCAGTTGTGATTAATCAAAGGAAGAGAGAGAAAGAAGCAAATAAAAAGACAAAAAACTGGGCATGCCAAATGGCAAAAGGACAGTGCAGCCCTGCCAGCACTGCAGAAAGGGCAGAAATTTTAGATATAAATGTCACACTGAAAGTAATATATTGAAATGTTGATGGATTTATTGTAATGGTAAAAAGCTGGAAATCAAGGACTGTTCATGAGAAAGTGCAGCTGGTATTGTCAGAGTCATGGAAATAAAAACTTACAAAAAGGATAAGATATCACCCATTTTGCCAAGAGGGATACATGGTAGTAAGGATGGAATAAGAAAGCAAAGGAGGCGGAAGACTGGTCCTAATAAAAAGTAGCCATAAGTTTCAAGAAACAGCCCATTCAGATAACACATACTGAGAAGACTAACTGTAGGGAAGAATTACATAGTAGTGTCAATATATAAAACCAACAATTTTGAACAAATATACAATGATAGCAATGAAAGAACAATTAGGATGGTAAATGAAGATGTAATAACACATCTTAGAGTTGGTAAACTATAATAATGAGAAAATTCAGTTATAAAGAGAAAGATTGGAGCCTTCAATATATATAAAAAAAAATGTATTCTCATAGTGACAGGTTAATTTCCTTTACCAACTTGTCAGTAAGCACACTTAGACAAGAGGGACTGATATATCATCATTGCTAGATCTTATCTTCACACAAAATGGCATGGATATTGAGAATTTTACATATGATACAATAACTGAAAAATGTGATAAGTCAATGCTCAAGTTTGACCAAGTGGTAAATAAGGACATTAAAAGAGCAGAGGTGAGACAAGACATAAAGAATGCAAAATCATGGAAACTACACAAACCAAAAATTTTTGTGGTAACTACAATTGGAAAATGAAGTTAAGCAGCCAGAAACCAGGGCTCTGAGATGAGAGGCTGTGTGAAATTAAAATGAAGGAGCAAGAACATAGGTACCTCTAGTCTCAAATATAGAGAAAATGGTAAGATAGAGAAGAGAATGGTTTAGTAAAGATGTCAAAAAATAAAGGAGCTTCAAGATGTGCAGTGGCAAAGATACAGATGGTACTCCAGCCAGTCAGCATTTGCAAGGCATAAGAGAGAAAGAAATGAGTATTGCAGGTCAAGAAAGAAGGAACAAAGAAAATTTGAAAAGAACATTGTGGACAAGGAAGGAGAAATTCCAAAAGTTTACCATAAGTTCATCCAGAGTCATTTGTCAGTTAAACAGCAACTAATCAGGCTCAGAGACTCAGAGGGAAGAATTGTTGAAGATGATGTAAGGATATGTGAGGAATTGAATAACATGTTCAAAAATGTTTTCACTGAGAAAGATACTAATGACCCAACACCAATGAGATGGAATGAGGCAAAGATATCTAGAAAAGACAAACAGAATACCAAAAGATCTTGACCCATAAAAGGCTCATGGTCCAGATCAAATTTCATCACTAGAGAGAGGCAGAGTGCCATGGAAAATACTTGCAAATACCTATCCATTAGAAAGGAGATAGAATAGGCAATGAACTCCAGACCAGTTTCACTGACAAGTTTGGTCTGTAAGTTTCTAGAAAAGATAATTAGAAAGCAATTGGATGCCTTTTTACAGAGGGGAAATTACATAAGTATGAAACAGCACCATTTTGGGGAAAGGTCATGTACAACAATCCCCTTACATTTCTACATTTCGTCTGTCTTAGACAAAGAATAAAGATGAGTGTACTGTTCTTATTTGGACTACCAGAAAGCATTTGACAATATGCCACATGGGAGGCTAATTAAGAAGATGGATCACCTGGCAGAAATAAGTGGGAAACTCCTTCACTGGATATAACATTATCTCAGTAGAATAAATCAAAGGAAGCATGTCAGAGGAGCCTATTCCAAATGGGTAGAGGAGACCAGCAGACCAGCAGAGCACCATGGGGTTCTGTTTTGAAACCATTACTCCTCTTGATCTATGTAAATGACTTGCCAGAAGGTATGAACTCCTATCTGAAAATGTTTACAAATGATGCAACAGTCATGATGGAAGTGAAAAGTGAGGAGAATTGCATCACATTACAAGGGAACCTAAACAGATTCCAAAGCTGGTCTGATACATGTTGATGAAACTGAACCTAAGCAAATGTAAAGTAATGAGAATGGGGCAAAGTAAAAGAAGGCCTCAGTATGATTATAAACTAACAAGAAAAATGCTTCAAGATTCTGTGAGTGAGAAGGAATGAGGAGTCAACATTGTCCCAAACCTGATGCCAGAGTTCCTTATAAGAGAAGTTGTGAAAAAAACTCTTCTGGCAAACGTTAGAATAGTTTTTGAGTATATGGATGAGGAAAAATTTAGCAAACTGTTCATATCCTACATAAACCCAACACTAGAACATATTTCTCAAAGAGCTATTACAGAAACTCCAGAGGAAGACAGCAAAGATACAGCTTGGAATTAAGAGAGCTGAGTTACAGGAAATGGCTAGAAGTCTTAAATATGCCCATCTCAGAAGAGAGAAGAAAGAGGATGACCTGATCACAACCTTAAGTTTTTAAAACAGATTGATTATGTGAATAGTGAACAGTTTTCTCAGAACTGTAGGGATACAGCAACCAGAGGACAATGCAGAAAGTTGAGCAAGAAACTTGTTATAAAAGATATAAAGAAGTAATTCTATGAGTAAATGAATGGAACAGAATGACTAAGGATATGGTTAATGCAGACAGCATACATAATTCTAGGCTGTATAATAGTACAGAATGTTGAAGAGGTGGGTCCCCACAAATGTAAAACTCCCTCTCCGTACAATACAAATAGGTAATTAATTACACACACACACATCCCACCTTTCAGTCAATTCCACCATCAGTGATGTTTCATCCCTTATTCTCAGTAATCTGATCTTCATTAATCCAATATCTGAGGCACCAAGAATTAACTCTACAATTATTAAACATTTGAGGGACTCAGATACAGTTGGATAAATGAGATTAGACATTTTGTGCCCAAGGGCCCATCTATAACAATAGAAGAATGACAGACCTAATATCTTTGGTGCAGAACATATCTAGTTTTGATACAAAGTACAGTCCAGGTATTACTTAAAGTTCAGTTTAGAAAAGATAAAATCATCAAAACCAAAGACATTAAATCCACCAGTTTTGGTCTCTTACCTTTGAATGTAGCAATGCCATCAACATCTGTGAGCTGCTGACTCAGTCTTTCAACCTCTTTCTTTTCTACCTGCACCTGACCCTTATGCTGAACCCTTATGTCAGATGCCAAAAGTGAAGGGTTATCAGAATGGGATGGTGGGAGTATTTGATCATCCTGTGGCTCAATAATAATTTGTGGCACTATAGCTGAGGCTACAGAACCTGCTGAGGAGATGACAGGGCTTGGAATGTTCCTGGTCTCAGGAGATGGTAAGGATTCAGTGTGCTGAGCTTCAATAGTCTCAAAATCTTTAGCTTGTATTAACTCAAAGGTTCCTGATCCTATGGACATGGAGCGTTTACGCTGTTCAGTATAGAGAACTCCTCCTTTTATGATTCCTTCAGAGGTTTCACTTGAATTAGAACCTAATTTATGGTCAAAAGGAGGTTTCCCTTGCAGAACATCACTGTTTTTAACATTTTCAGGGAAAGGTTGTGAGAAGGCTGTAGTGCTGCTAACAGTACTAGTTGCTTGACTAGTAGTGGCAGCAGTGATCGTAATCAAGTTCTCACTTGTCTCAGATGGGGAAGCAGAGGAAATGGAAAACAGTCTTGGCTTTCTCCTGGTTGATTCAGTCTTTATTCTTTGTTTTTCTATCCTTTCTATTTCTGCCATGGCAGCCATTTCATCAAATTTAGCAATAGCTGAAAATACTTCCTTATCCCTTTGCATTTCAATCTTAGGCTTTGATCTAGAACTGTCTCTTGGTAGCTCTGGACTGTTTGTTTCAGAGTTCAATTGTTCAAAAATCTGTGTCCTCCCTATGACATTTCCAGATGATTTTCTTCGAGTTATTCTTGGCTTTTCTTGTTTTGCATGTTGTAACTGTTCAAACTGATTAAAGATACTAACTACATTACGCACTGCACCACTTGGCTTTAACACCTGTGGTTTATGGTTGTTTTTTTTGCAAAACATTTTATCATCTTCAAAGGGTTGGTTCTCAGTCACCTTAAGTCTTCTCAGGTCTCTTTCTCTACCATCAGTTCCATTTTCATTATTTTCCAAGTCATATCTTCTAGATTCTTGGATTTCTAATTCTGCATTTCTACTGTATAATCCATTTTCCTTTCTCTTTTTTGTTCCATTTTTCTTTTTGAAGTTTTTTTCATTATTGACTTCTAAAGATACCTCATCATTATGATCAACATGCCTACTCTCAATGTGTCCATCTCCCTGAAATTTTGCAAGCCTTGCTTTCCTTATTTGCTCCATATCAGGTTCTTTGTTTAAACCTTCATTGCTCTTTGACTCTGTAATGATAAATTCTAATGTTTTCAGTTGATCATCAGTCTGGTTTACAACATCAGAATTTTTAATGAATGTATCAGGGGGTCCTACTCCTGTCCCAAAAAATTTTGCTTTTGGCTTTGCACCCTTGCTTATATTCCCAGTCTCTTTTGAAGTACAAGCTGATGTAATTCCTACTTCATTCTTAAATTTTTTTTTTAACTTTCCACATTGTTCTTCATTTTCAGAGACGTTAGCTGATGTGGACTGCTTGGTTTCTGAATTCTGTCCTGAAGAATCAGTTGTATCACTTATACCTTTAACATGCTCATCAAATGTTTTGAAATATTTCTGTAACTCTCTCTCCCAATTAATATCCCTCTTCTTCCTGTTGGATGGAGATTTTTTTTCATTCTCCAGAGGTTGACCAATATCTGGTGAGATAGCTTCTGCTCCAACAATGGCTTCCCTTGAGCTTTCCATATTACTTTCATCATGGATAACTGTGACAGGACTGTCATCAGAGACACTTCGTTGAGAACTTATGTGATCTGAAGTATAAGATTTTCCATCATCATCAACTCGCTTTGGGTTTGCAGGTCTGCGTATCATACATGCTTCACATTGAAGTCTCCAGGGTAAATTAATGAGAGTACACATTTCACAGATCCACTTAAGCTTGCGTTCACTCCCTTCATTTAGTTCAATGGGAGGAGGTGGGCCTGCATCAGTAATAGTACTTCCTGCCTGTCCCACTGCATTTTTCCATACTTCGAAGTTATCTCTCTCTCTCAACAGCAAAACTTCTTTGTGAATCTTATCTGCTCTTTTCTTCTCTCTGTTCCTTGTTTCTTCTTCTTCCTCTTCATTAATCTTCTCTATTTCCTGCCTAACATCTGCTAACTCCTGCATGATCTCTCGTGTATCCGTTGAGTTTAAGTGAAACTCATAATTAGCCTCACTGTTTAATTCATCATGAATAGATTCTGCCTTTTCTCTTCCATTAAGAGATGAAGCTATAGGAAGGTCATCATATATATCATCAGCTGGAGTTGTGGCACTAGATGTCATGGATTCAGAGGCCTCAATAATGGTTGAAACATCTGGGGAGAAAAAATTGTTCATTCGAAGACCAAAATTTTTAGTCGGTTTACGAAACTGAGCCAGGGAGTCATTTACAACTGTTGAAACATCCTCCTCATCCTCTTCACTCACTTCCTCATATGGTGGCATTTTTCTGGTTTCTTTAATGCCAGTAAGTATTGGGGAATTTTTGTTTCTTGGCTCAGCAGAGACCTGAGAATCTTTCGCTAGCTGATAAAATAATTCTGCATCAATTGCTGCTCTACGCATTGGGGACTCCCGTACCTGAGAAGGGGATGATTCAGGTGTATCTAAGATTCCTGAAGAATGTAAATTTTGATTTGGGTTCATGCTGACTTTGAGAGAATTCATTCCAAGGGATGGATCTAATAAACTGAACAGAGAAGCATCAGAAGCACTCTGCTTAATTTCAGTGGAATGATTAAAATTACCCTCTCTTTCATCAATCTTCAGTGTTGCCTGTTTTGAATAGCTCTGAAGTAGAGTACAATCTTTACTAGTATCACTAAGATTATCATAAATACCATTTTCCTGGGGTGGAAATGCATGTTCTCCTACTTCTGCTTTAATACTAAACAAGGAACGAAGAGTGGCAGACCCAGATGAACTCAGAGTGTTCATATCTAAGTTTTCAGTTCTACTTCTATCTCTTGTTCTTGGCAAAAAGTCCCTCTGAGTAAGAATGTGAGGTTCATTGGTTTTATAAAACTTACTGTCATATGTCTCCTTTTGAGCCTTCCTTTGTTCCAACTCTCGCTGCATTTGCTCCGAGGCAGCTCGGTCAAGCTCACTTATATTTGCTAGTAAAGACACCTGAGACTTCCTTTTCTCTTTCTTTTCATCATCTTTGGATTTTTTTACTGTGTCTTCAACTCCTTTTTCATAACTTTTACTTTTCCTGAAGCCCCCACCTATGCTGAGTTTAGTTCGTGAAAACTGAATATCGGGCATCCAGCTATCATAAATCTTTTCTTTTCTCTCAGATTCCTTTACATCTTTACTAATCTCTTTATCTTTATTTTTCTTCCTTTTGTACCAAGGACGGGGAGAAAGCGTTAATTTACTTGTATCAGGAATGGCTGGGCTTGATGATGATTTAGCTATGTCCTGTCTAAGGAAGCCACTTTCCAGTCTCATGGACTCAGCAGAATACTGACTGCTTGTTGCACCACTTGAGTTAACACTACTGTTCTGAGATTTGAGTGTGGTTGATGCTGAGGAAGGTGATTGTGACAGAGAGCTTCCAGTGGAAACAGTACTTAATGGCCGGCCATGTTTCTCTAAAGGGATAGGAGCCTGGCGTTTCTTCTGGCCATCTCTGGTAAGTGTTGAAGAATTATCTTCATTCTCACTTCCAATATTTGATTTTACAGTGGTCTGAACTGGTGGCAATGGAGCTCTTCTCTTTACTTTGTTGTATATCAAGCCTTCACTCTTGGATTTCTGGAGCTTTCTGCTTTCTACTGCTTGACTGTTGCAGTTTGTTGAGTTTGGCTCTGAGGTTATAATGGATCTTGGTTCTTTGGATGGTAGGCTGGTAAAGCTTTTTTGTGACTTAAGTGATTCTGAATCACTTGTTTTTGGTGACCCTGGTGGCTGAGGTGCTGGTCTCTTCTTGCGACTCAATGTCGTACTTCGAGAATCTGGTTTTGACGATGTGTCAGAGGAAGCACTGATAGCTGATAGTCTTCTGCCTCCATCTTCATTTGAATTGCTTGAGTTTGATCTCCCAAGTGAAGAGTCTCTTGAAAAAAACTTGTATCGACGGGTGATACCAAACTGAGTTTGATTTTTCTGAGATGTTATCTTTTTCTGAGTGTCAGCACTCTTGCTTCTCATAATAGGAAAATAAGCAAAACCACTAGCACTACTTGATAGACTGTTTATACTTCCCTCACTGGCATCACTCATTCGATCAACTGATGTACATCTCTTCTTCTTGTCTCTATTTCTAAACCAACGAAAAATATTTAGAAAACCAGAAGTCTTTTCTCTCCTGGGAGGATAAGGTCTGTCACCCACTGAGTATCGACCAGGAGAACTCATATATTTAGACACATCACTGGCTGTTGTCGATGTGCTTGAAGAACTCAGTTTTTTTCCATATTGTCTTTGATAATCATTAAGTGTTGGACTCGATGGTGTAGATACACTGGGCTGCTGACTTTGTCCTAATCTTTCCAATGTTTCATTTGACCTCAAACAGGATGGCAGTGTGGATTTTCTTACCATTGTTTCCCCAAAATATGACATTACATTATGCCAGTCCTCATTATCACCTCTTCCCAGTCCACTAAGCCCAGTTTTCCTCACAGATCCACATGTGTTCATCTTCATTTTTTCCTTGCTGCTAACATTCTTGCATTCCTGAGATGTGTCCTGAGCCCCACTTTGTATAAGCCTCTCAGCTAGTAGGTCCTTCTTACTTGTGCTTGTGGAGGAGGCAGCAGAAGAGTATACTGAGGAGGTGGGAGCACCAGTGGAAGAGGATGAAGCCATGGATGGAGTCATGACAGAGAGGCAATTAACAGTGTCATCATAGGCGAAGTGCTCAGGCATCTTGCTCCTGACCATTCCTCCACTTATCGCACCAGAGCTTACTGAAGGCTCCAGTTCATCACCAGTCTGCTGCAAGGAAAAGGACATGAATGGATTCTAATGCCTCCCATGTTTTTATGTTGAAAGCTTAAATGTTAGGATTTTTCCAGTCAATGTCATTCTCTGTACTTTATTTGATTTTACATTCCTGAGTAGCTACCTATCTGTAATTACTTATTTGTACAATATATGGAAAGAGTTCAACACTCATGGGGCCCCATCTCATGAACTTTCCATCCCCTCAAGTAGCCTTTTAAACTTTTGTTTACTCTTAGCATTCACTGTCTCCCTAGTTAGTATATTTCAACCATCCACCACCTTAAAACTAAACCAGTGTATGTATGTGTAAGAATGTCTGTCATCTTCTGTGATATAGTTGTGAATAAGACCTGCTATGAAAAAACATAGCATTAGTAACAGCAACACTATAAGAGTGACACTATCACCTTTGCTAGTCCACAGTCTGAGAGAATCATAGGATATCTAATGATGACATCCAAGACTGAAATCACATATTCTCACCTGGCTTAGGCTGAGGTGTCTTAGTGTGTATAGACATAAAAGTAAAGATATAGCAAATATACAGGGTTAAGAGATGGGGGTAACATAAGTGTAAAACTCTCTCCCTATAATACACAGGAGTAATCACAAATAGTAATCATATTTACTTATCTTAACCATAATATCCTAGACAATGTAATATTCTGTTGATCTGTATCTAAATAATTGATTGTTTTGTTCAGCAGTGACTATATTGTTTTTCCTTATGTAGTGTTCGCTAACTTTGTATAGCTTCTAACTGCATACAGTCACAGACAGCATTTTATCATTTAGAATTCTACAGTTATACCTAAGATATTCAGCAACTAGTAAGGACTGAAGAAGTTATTTTTGCTTCACTCTCCATTTTTATGACTTATCTGTGAGAGTGTATGACTGACTGCCAATGCCCTTCCAAAATGAACTGATAAATATATATTCCTAATTTCTTTTTGTTTTACTCACAGATTAGCTTTCCCTCTAAAGCTAAATCATAAAAAATAAGCTTTTCTTGTTTAAGACATCTTTGTTAATCTTTTGACAATAAATTCTAAAAAACTAAAAATCCTCTAATTGAACAAAAATATACATATTATTACATTTGATCATTGTCTCCCGCATAAGCAAGGTAGTGCCAGGAAACAGACGAAGAAAGACCAATCCCCACACATACACACATATATACATACATGTACATATATGCAAAGTACATATATATACATATCAACAAATACATATATACATACATACACATACACATGCATATACACATATACACATGTACATATTCCCACTTGCTCGCCCCCATCCACTCCCGAAGCTACCCTACCCCACAGGAAATAGCATCGCCACCCCCCATGCCAGCAAGGTAGCACTAGGAGACAGACGAAATGGCTACATTCTCTCACACTCAGTCTCTAGCTGTCATGTGCAATGCACTGAAACCACAACTCCTTATCCATATCCAGGCTCCACAGACCTTTCCATGGTTTACCCCAGACGCTTCACATGCCCTGGTTCAGTCCATTGACAGCACATCAACTCCGGTATAACACATCGTTCCATTTCACTCTTCCGAGCACGTCTTTCACCTTCCTGCATGTTCAGGCCCCGAGTGCTCAAAATCCCTTTCACTCCATCCTTCCACCTCCAATTTGGTCTTCCACTTCTCCTTGTTCCCTCCACCTCTGAAA
>JAYMFT010277618.1:0-10536 GCA_038088735.1 Panulirus argus | reverse complement strand
ATATTTCAATTAGGGCCCGGCCTTGATGTGGACTTTTGTCCGTGACTGGAGCCTTCAACATAAAAAAAAAAAATAAATATGATGGTTGACACGTGAAGTGAGACAGAAGCACCATGTGATGGTTGACATATGATATGAGACAAGAAGCACCATGTGTATGTTGACACGTGAAGTGAGACAAAAGGCACCATGATATGGCTGACACAAAAAGTGAGACAAGAAGCAACTTGTGTATGTTGACACGTGAAGTGAGAAAAAAAAAAACATGAAATGGTTGACACATGAAAGAAGACAAAGAAGCACCATGTGATGGTTGACACATGAAGTAAGACAAGAAGCACCATGTAATGGTTGACATATGAATGGAGACTAGAAGCACCGTGTGTTGGTTGACATATGAAGAGAAAGAAGCGCCAAGTGTTGGCTAACACATGAAATGAGAAAAGAAGCACCATCTGGTGGTTGACACATCAAGAGAGAGAGAGAAAGAAGCATCATTTGTCGGTTGACACATGAAGTGAAACAAGAAGCACCATGTGATGGTTGACACTTGAAGTGAGACAGAAAGCACCATGTGATGGTTGAAGTATGAAGGGAGACTAGAAACACCGTGTGATGGTTAAAGTATGAAGAGAGAGAAGCACCATGTGTTGCTTGACACATGAAGTGAGACAAGAATCACCATGTGTATGTTGACACGTGAAGAGAGACAAGAAGCACCATGAAATGGTTGACATATGAAAGGAGACAAGAAGCACCATGTGATTGTTGACACATGAAGTGAGACAATAAGAACCATTTGATGCTTAACAAGTGAAGGGAGACAATAAGCACCATGTGATGGTTGACACATTAAGTGAGACAAGAAAAACCGTGTGATGGTTAACACATGAGGGGAGAGAAGAAGCACCATATGATGGTTGACACGTTAAGGGAGACAAGAAGCACCATGTAGTGGTTGATACGTGAAGTGAGACAAGCACAATATGATGGTTTACACATGAAGAGAGAGGAGCACTCTGTGATGGTTGACACATGAAGGGAGAGAAGCACCATGAGATGGTTAAGACATGAAGGGAGACAAGAAGCACCATGTGATGATTGACACATGAATAGAGAGAAGCACCAGGTGATGGTTGACACATCAAGTGAGACAAGAGGCACCATTTGATGGTTGACACAGGAAATGAAAGAAGAATCACCATATGATGGTTGACACGTGAAGTGAGACCAGAAGCACCATGTGATGGTTGGCACATGAAGTGAGACAAGAAGCACCATGTGTATGTTGACACATGAAGTGAGACAAGAATCACTATGTGTATGTTGACACGTGAAGTGGACAGAAAGCACCATGAGATGGTTGACAATTGAAAGGAGACAAGAAGACCATGTGATGGTTGACACATGAAGTGAGACAATAAGAACCATTTGATGCTTGACAAGTGAAGGTAAACAAAAAGCACCATGTGATGGTTGACACGTTAAGTGAGACAAGAAACACCATGTGATGGTTAACACCTGAGGGGAGAGAAACACCATGTGATGGTTGACACATGAAGGGAGGCTGTAAGCACCGTGTGATGGTTGACACGTTAAGGGAGACAAGAAGCACCATGGGTGGTTGCTACGCGAAGTGAGACAGGAAGCAGAATATGATGGTTGACACATGAAGAAAGAAGAGCTCCCTGTGATGGTTGACACATGAAGGGGAGAAGCACCATGAGTTGGTTGACACATAAAGGGAGAGAAACACCATAAGATGGTTGACACAATAAGGGAAGTACAGTGTGATGGGTGACGCATGAAGGGTGACTTTAAGCTCCTTGTGATGATTGGCACATGAATAGAGAGAAGCACCATGTGAATGGTTGACACATCAAGTGAAACAAGAGGCAACATGTAATGGTTGACACAGGAAATGACAGAAAATTTACCATATGATGGTTGATACGTGAAGTGAGAAAAGAAGCACCATGTGATGGTTGACACATTAAGTGAAACAATAAGAACCATTTGATGCTTGACAAATGAAGGGAGACAATAAGTACCATGTGATGGTTGACATGTTAAGTGATACAAGAAAAAAACACGTGAAGGTTAACACATGAGGGGAGAAAAACACCATGTGATGGTTGACACATGAAGGGGAAACAAGAAGCACCATGTGATGGTTGACACGTTGAGGGAAACAAGGAGCACCATGTGGTGGTTCATACGTGAAGTGAGACAAGAAGCACAATAAAATGGTTAGCACATGAATAGAGAGGAGCACTCTGTGATTTTTGACACATGAAGGGAGAGAAGCACCATGAGATGGCTGACACATGGAGGGAGAGAAACACTATGAGATGGTTGCCACAGTGAGAGAAGAAGTAGAGTATGGTGGATGACTCATGAAGTGTGAAATGAGGCACCATACGATGATTGGCACATGAATAGAGAGAAGCACCATGTGATGGTTAACACAACAATTGAGACAAGAGGCTCCATGTGATGTTTGACACAGGAAATGACGGAGAAATCACCATATGATGGTTGACACGTGAAGTGAGACAAGAAGCACCATGTGATGATTGACACATGAAGTGAGACAAGAAGCGCCATGTGTATATTGACACGTAAAGTGAGACAAAAGACGCCATGAGATGGCTGACACATGAAAGGAGACAGGAGACACCATGTGATGAATGACACATGAAGTGTGACAATAAGAACTATTTGATGCTTTACAAGTGAAAGGATACAATAAGCACTATGCTATGGTTGACACATTAAGTGGGACAAGAAAAACCACGTGATGGTTAACACCTGAGGGGAGAGATGCACTATATGATGGTTGACACATGAAGGGACACAAGAAGCACCATGCGATGGGTGACACGTTAAGGGAGACAAGAAGCCCCATGTGGTGGTTGATACGTGAAGTGAGACAAGAAGCAGAATATGATGGCTGACACATGAAGAGAAAGGAACACTCTGTGATGGTTGACACATGAAGGGAGAGAAGCACCATGAGTTGGTTGACACAAGGGAGAGAAACACCATAAGATGGTTGACGCAATAAGGGAAGAAATACAGTGTGATTGATGACACATGAAGGGTGACTTGAAGCACCATTTGATGATTGGCACGTGAATAGAGAAAAGCACCATGTGATGGTTGACACATCAAGTGACACAAGAGGCACCATGTAATGGTTGACACAGAATATGACAGAAGATTTACCATATGATGGTTGACACGTGAAGTGAGACAAGAAGTACCGTGTGATGGTTGACACATTAAGTGAGACAACAAGAATCATTTGATGTCAGACAAATGAAGGAAGACAATTAGCACCATGTGATGGTTGACACATGAGGTAAGACAAGAAACATTATATGATGGTTAACAAATGAGGGGAGACAAGCACCATGTGATGGTTGACACATAAAGGGAGACAAAGGGAGACAAGAAGCACCATGTAATGGTTGACACGTGAAGTGAGACAAGAACACCATGCAATGGTTAATACATTAAGGGGGAGAAGCATTATGTGATGGTTCACACGTTAAGGGAGACAAGAAGCATCATGTGGTAGTTAACACGTGAAGTGAGACAAGAAGCACAATATGATGGTTAACTAATGAAGAGAGTGGAACATTCTGTGATGGTTGACACATGAAGGGAGAGAAGCACCATGAGATAGTTGATACATGAAGGGCAGAAGTATAATGTGATGACATGAAGCACCATGTGATGTTTGACGCATGAAGTGAGACAGAAAGCACCAGGTGATGGTTGACATATGAAGGGAGACTAGAAGCACCGTGTGATGGTTGACACATCAAGTGAGACAAGAGGCACCATGTGATGGTTGACATAGGAAATGACAGAAGAATCACCATATGATGGTTGACACAGGAAATGACAAAAGAATCACCATATGATGGTTGACACGTGAAGTAAGACAAGAAGCACCATGTGATGGTTGACATATGAAGGGAGACTAGAAGCACCGTGTGTTGGTTGACATATGAAGAGAAAGAAGCACCAAGTGTTGGTTAACACATGAAGTGAGAAAAGAAGCACCATGTGATGGTTGACACATCAAGAGAGAGAGAGAGAAAGAAGCATCATTTGTTGGTTGACACATGAAGTGAAACAAGAAGCACCATGAGATTGTTGACACTTGAAGTGAGACAAAAAGCACTATGTGATGGTTGAAGTATGAAGCGAGACTAGAAACACCGTGTGATGGTTAACGTATGAAGAGAGAGAAGCACCATGTGTTGGTTGACACATGAAGTGAGACAAGAAGCACCATGTATATTTGACACGTGAAATGAGACAAGAAGCACCATGAAATGGTTGACACATGAAAGGAGACAAGAAGCACCATGTGATGGTTGACACATGAAGTGAGACAATAAGAACCATTTGATACTTGACAAGTGAAGGGAGACAATAGGCACCATGTGATAGTTGGCACGTTAAATGAGACAAGAAACACCATGTGATGGTTGACATATGAAGGGAGATAAGAAGCACCATATGATGGTTGACACGTGAAGTGAGACAAGAAGCACAATATGATGGTTGACACATGAAGAGAGAGGAGCGTTCTGTGATAGTTGACTTATGAAGGAAGAGAAGCACCGTGAGAAGGTTGACACATGAAGGGAGAGAAGCAACATGACATGGTTGACACAGTAAGGGAAGAAGTACAATGTGACTGATGACACATGGAGGGTGACTTGAAGCACTATGTGATGATTAGCACATGAATAGAGAGAAGCACCATGTGATGGTTGACACATCAATTGAGACAAGAGGTACCATGTGATGATTGACACAGGAAATGACAGAAGAATCACCATATTATGGCTGACACGTAAACTGAGACAAGAAGCACCATGTGATGGTTGACTCATGAAGAGAGAAAAGAAGCACTATATGATGGTTGACACATCAAGAAAGAAAGGCATCATATGTTGGTTGACACATGAAGTGAAACAAGAAGCACCATGTGATGTTTGACACGTGAAGTGAGACAGAAAGCTCCATATGATGGTTGATGTATGAAAGGAGACTAGAAGCACAGTGTGATGGTTGACATATCAAGAGAGACAAGAGGCACCATGTGATGGTTAACACAGGAAATGACTGAAGAATCACCATTATGATGGTTGAAACGTGAAGTGAGACAAGAAGCACCATGCGATAGCTGACTCATGAAGAGAGAAAAGAAGCACCATGTGATGGTTGACACATCAAGAGAGAAGCATCATATGATGGTTGACAAATGATGTAAAAAAAGAAGCACCATGTGATGGTTTTCACGTGATGTGAGACAGAAAGCACAATGTGATGGTTGATGCATGAAGGGAAACTAGAAGCACTATGTGATGGTTGATATATGTAGAGAGAGAAGTACCATATGATGATTGACACATGAAGTGAGACAAGAATCACCATGTGATGGTTGACACGTGAATTGAGACAAGAAGCACCATGAGATGGTTGACACACGAAAGGGGACAAGAAGCGCCATATGGCGGTTTACACGTGAAGTGAGACTATAAGATTCATTTGATGGTTGATAAGTGAAGGGAGACAATAAACACCATGTGATGGTTGACTCATAAAGGGAGAGAAGAAGCACCATGTGATCGGTGACTAGAGAAGGGAGACAAGGAGCACCATGTGATCGTTGACATGTGAAGTGTGATAAGAATCACCATGTGATGGTTAACATATCAAGGGAGAGAAGCATAATGTGATGGTTGACATATGGAGTCAAGAAGCACCATGTGATGGTTTACACATTAAGAGAGTCAAGAAGGACCAAGTGGTGCTTAACTCATGAAGGGAGAAAATAAGTCCTATGTTATGGTTGACACATTAAGAGAGAGAAGCACCATGTGGTGGTTGACACATGAAGGGCGAGAAGCTCCATGTAACTATTGACTCATGAAGGGAAACAAGAAGCAGGAATGTGAAGATTGACACTTTTTAAGGGAGAGAAGCACAATGTGATAGTTGACACGTGAAGGGAAACAAGAAGCAACATGTTATGGTTGACACATGAGAGGAGGGAAGAATCTTGTGACGGTTGACACATGAAGGTAGAGAAGAAGCACCATGTGATAGTTGACACGTTAAGGGAAAAATGAAGCACCATGTGAATCTTGACACGTGAAGTGAGACAAGAAGCACCTTGTGTCTGCTGATACATGAAACAGGAAACGACAGAAGAATCACCATGTGATGGTTGACACGTGAAGTGAGACAAAAAGCACCTTGTGATGGTTGACTCATTAAGAGAGAAAAGGTTGCAACTTTAGATGGTTGACACATCAAGAGAGAGAGAGAGAGAGAGAGAGAGAGAGAGAGAGAGAGAGAAGCATCATTTGTTGGTTGACACATAAAGTGAAGCAAGAAGCACCATGTGATGGTTGACACGTGAAGTGAGACATAAAGCACAATGTGATGGTTGATGCATGAATGCAAACTAGAGGTACTATGTGATGGGTGATATATGTAGAAAGAGAAGTACCATGTGATGATTGTCACATGAAGTGAGAGAAGAAGCACCATGTGATGGTTGACACGTGAAGTGGGACAAGAAGCAACCTGAGATGGTTTACACATGAAAGGAGACAAGAAGCACCGTGTGGTGGTTTACACGTGAAGTGAAACAATAAGATTATTTGATGTTTGACAAGTGAAGGGAGACAATAAACACCATGTGATGGTTGACTCAAAAAGGGAGACAAGAAGGACCATATGATCGTTGACACGTGAAGTGAGATACTAATCACCATGTGATGGTTAGCATATGAAGGGAGAGACGCACCATGTGATAGTTGACATATGAAGGGAGGCAAGAAGCACAATGTGATGGTTTCACGTTAAGGGAGACAAGAGGGACCAAGTGATGCTTGACTCATGAAGGGAGAAGATAACTCCTATGTTACTGTCGACACATTAAGAGAGAGAAGCACCATGTGGTGGTTGACACATGAAGGGCGAGAAGGTCCATGTGATTGTTGACTCATCAAGGGAAACAAGAAGCAATAATGTGAAGGTTGACATTTTACGGGAGAGAAGCACCATGTGATGTATGACACGTGAAGGGAAACAAGAAGCAACATGTGATGTTGACACATGAAGGGAGGGAAAATCATGTGATGGTTGACAGATGGAGGTAGACAAGAAGTACCATGTGATAGATGACACGTTAAGGGAGACAAGAAGCACCATGTGATCGTTGACACGTGAATTGAGACGAGAAGCACCATGTGCTTTCTGACACATGAAGAGAGAGAAGCACCATGTGATAGTTGACACATTAAGTGTGACAAGAAGCACCATGTGATGGCTCACAAATGAAGGAAGAAAATAGGCACCATGTGATGGTTGACACGTGAAGAGAACCACGATGTGATAGTTGATACATCAAGTAAAACAAGAAGGACCAAGTGATAGTTGACACGTGAAGTGAG
This sequence comes from Panulirus argus, assembly GCA_038088735.1. Lineage (NCBI taxonomy): Eukaryota > Metazoa > Arthropoda > Malacostraca > Decapoda > Palinuridae > Panulirus > Panulirus argus. Next base: position 3,046 of record JAYMFT010277618.1, on the reverse strand, counting down.
ACAAAAAGCACCACGTCATGATTGACACATGAAGAGAGAGAAGCACCATGTGATGATTGACACATGTCAGGAGAAAAGAAGCATGATGTGATGGTTGACATGTTAGGGAAAAAGAATTGCCATGTGATGATTGACACATGACGGAAGACAAGAAGCACCATGTGATGGTTGACACGTGAAGTGAGACAAGAAGTACCAAGTGATGGTTGACTTGTGAAGAGAGAAAATAAGCCTTATGTGGTGGTTGACACATTAAGAGAGAAGCACCATGTGGTGGTTGACACATGAAGGGCGAGAATCTCCATGTGATTGTTGACTCATGAAGGGAAACAAGAAGCAACAATGTGAAGGTTGACACTTTACGGGAGAAAAACACCATTTAATTATTGACACGTGAAGGAAAACAAGAAGCACCATGTGATGGTTGACACAGGAAGTGAGACAATAAGAACCATTTGATGCTTGACAAATGAAGGAAGACAAAAAGCACCATGTGATGGTTGACACATTGAGACAAGAAACACCATTTGATGGTTAAAACATGAGGGAAGAGAAGCACCATGTGATGGTTGACACATGAAGGGAGACAAGAAGAACCATGTGGTAGATGACACGTGAAGTGAGACAAGGAGCACAAATTGATGGTTGGTACATGAAGAGAGAGGAGCACTCTGTGATGATTGATACGTGAAGGGAGAAAAGCACCATGAGATAGTTGACACATGAAGTAAGAAAAGCACCATGAGATGGTTGACACAAAAAGGGAAGAAGTACAATGTGATGGATGACACATAAAGGGTGACATGAAGCACTATGTGATAATTGGCACATGAATAGAGAGAAGCACATGTGATGGTTAACACATCAAGTGAGACAAGAGGCACCATGTGATGGTTGACGTTGGAAATGACGGAAAAATCATTGTATGATGGTTGACACGTGAAGTGAGACAAGAAGCACCACATGATGGTTGACTGATGAAGAGATGAAAGAAGCACCATGTGTTGGGTGGCACATCAAGAGAGAGAAGTGCATCGTGTGTTAGTTGACACATGAAGTGAACGAAGAAGCACCATGTGATGGTTGACACGTGAAGTGACACAGATAGCACAATGTGATGGCTGACGTATGAAGGGAGACTACAAGCATTGTGTGATGGTTAACACATCAAGTGAAACAAGAGGCACCATGTGATGGTTGACACAGGAAACGACAGAAGAATCACCATGTGATGATTGACACGTAGTGAGATAAGAAGCACCATGTGATGGCTGACACGTAGTGAGATAAGAAGCACCATGTGATGGCTGACTCATGAAGAGAGAAAAGAAGCAACTTTAGATGCTTGACACATCAAGAAAGAGAGAGAGAGAGAGAGAGAGAGAGAGAAGCATCATGTGTTGGTTGACACATGAAGTGAAACAAGAAGCACCATATGATGGTTGACACGTGAAGTGAGACATAAAGCATAATGTGATGGTTGATGCATTTAGGGAAACTACAAGCACTATGTGATAGTTGATATATGTAGAGAGAGAAGTACCATGTGATGATTGACTCTTGAAGTGAGACAAGAAGTACCATGTGATGGTTGACACGTGAAGTGAGACAAGAAGCACCATGAGATGGTTGACACATGAAAGGAGACAAGAAGCACTATATGGTGGTTTACACGTGAAGTGAGACAATAAGATTCATTTGATGCTTAACAAGTGAAAGGAGACAATAAACACCATGTGATGGCTGTCTCATAAAGGGAGAGAAGAAGCACCATGTGATCGGTGACAAATGAAAGGAGGCAAGAAGCACCATGTGATCGTTGACACGTGAAGTGAGATAAGAATCACCTTGTATTGGTTGACATATAAAGGGAGAGACGCACCATGTGATGGTTGACATATGAAGGGAGACAAGAAGCACAATGTGATGGTTTACACGTTAAGGGAGACAAGAAGGACCAAGTGATGCTTAAATCATGAAGGGAGAAAATAACTCCTGTGTTACTGTCGAAACATTAAGAGAGAAAAGCACCATGTGGTGGTTGACACATGAAGGGCGAGAAGCTCCATGTGATTGTTGACTCATGAAGGGAAACAAGAAGCAACAATGTGAAGGTTGTCGCTTTACGGGAGGAAAACACCATGTGATGGTTGACACGTGAAGGGAAACAAGAAGCAACATGTGATGGTTGACACATGAAGGGAGGGAAGAACATGTGATGGTTGACATATGAAGGTAGACAAGAAGCACCATGTGATAGTTGACACGTTAAGGGAGACAAAAAGCACCATGTGATCGTTGACACGTGAAGTGAGACAAAAGCACCATGTGTCTGCTGACACATGAAGAGAGAGAAGCACCATGTGTTAATTGACACATTAAGTGTGACAAGAAGCACCATGTGATGGTTCACACATGAAGGAGGAAAATAGGCACCATGTGATAGTCGACACGCGAAGAGAGAGAATCGCGATGTGATGGTTGACACATGAAGGTAGACAAGAAGCACTATGTGATAGTTGACACGAGAAGTGAGGCAAGAAGCACCATGTGATCGCTGACACGTGAAGTGAGACAAGAAGCAACATGTGTCTGCTGACACATGAGAGAGAAGCACCATGTGTTAGTTGACACATTAAGTGTGACACGAAGCATCATGTGATGGTTCACACATGAAGGAAGAAAATAGGCACCATGTGATGTTTAACACGTGAAGAGAGAGAATCTCGATGTGATGCTTGATATATGAAGTGAAACAAGAAGGACCATGTGATGGTTGACACATGAAGTGAGACAAAAAGCACCATATGATAGTCAACACGTGAAGTGAGACAATAAGTACCACGTGATGATTGACACATGAAGAAAGAGAAGCACCATGTGATGATTGACACATGACGGTAGAAAAGAAGCACGATGTGATGATTGACAAGTAAGGGAAGAAAGAATTACCATGTGATGGTTGATAGATGGCGGAAGACAAGAAGCACCATGTGATGGTTGACACGTGAAGTGAGACAAGAAGCACCAAGTGATGGTTGACTCG
>JAYMFT010277607.1:0-10536 GCA_038088735.1 Panulirus argus | reverse complement strand
ATATATATATATATATATATATATATATATATATATATATATATATATATATATATATATATATATATAAAGTTCACCATTTCGCGCGTAAAAGAGGTAGCACCAGGAACAGACGAAATAACCTCATTCATTCACATCCACTCACTAGCTGTCATGTATAATTCACCAAAACAGACCCCCCTATCCACGACCAGGTGCCACAAACTTTTCTGTGATTTTCCCAATTCACTTTACAAGCCCTGATTCAGCCCAATGACAGCATGTCATCCCCTGTAAACTACATCAATCAAATTCATTTTATCCTTTGTATGCCTTGCATACTCCTGCAAGTTCAAGCCTCACACCTCAAAGTATCTTTATATCCACCCTTCCACCTTCTTGGTTTAACCCTTTTCTTTGTTCCTTTTTACTTCTAATATTTATACCTTCCTAGTCATGCTTCCCTCACTTATCCTTTCCATATGTCCAAACCATTTCAGCACATCCTATTCAGATCTCACATACATAATCCACTTACTGCCACACCTCTCTCTTACCCTATCATTTCTTTTTCAATCAACCATCTTCATAAATGATGCCCTCAAACTTTTCATTTACATCACATTCACTCAATTTTTTACATTCTTGTCCTAGGCCCATGCTTCACATCCTTACAGCACTCATGGGATTACTATTCCATCAAACAAACCCATCTTTGCCCTTACAGATCTCTCTTTCACCACATCCCTCTATGTGCCCAAGACCTTTTTCCCCTCACCCATATGGCTTACTTCAGCTTCCATGCTTCCTTTCACAGTCATATCTACTTATATGTAAAACATTCTACTTCCTCAAGTTCTTTCCATTCAAACTCACACTCAAAATAACTTCTCTCTCTTCACTATTAAACATAATAACCTTGCTTTTATTTACATTTACTCTGAACTCTCAGACTCTCTCCTAAACTATATCGCCAACTTTTGCAGTTTCTTCCTAGAATCTGACACTAGCACTGTGTTATAAGCAAACAACACCTGACTCTCCTCCCAGGCCCCTCTAACCCCCAGCAGCCTGCATACCAACTCCTCTTTTCAAGACCTTGCATTCATCTTCCTCACTACCCCATCTATAACAGATCAAGCAGCCATGGTAATACCACACACCCCAAATGCAGACTCACCTTCATCTGAAATCATTCATCCTTCTCTCTGTCTACTTATACACAAGCCTCAATCTTGATAAAAACTTGCTACTTTTGATAGCTTTCCTCCCATACCATATTTTTGTAGCACCTTCCACAATGCATCTCTATCAACCCTGTCACATCCTTTCCTGAGATCTGTAAAAATCACATACAAATCTTTTTGTTTTGCAATGTTTTTCTCAAACATTCTTCAAAGCTACTGCAAGAAACAAAAAATAATACAAAAAACACTTCAAAGCCAACCACTTATTGTGAAGGGATAAAAGATACACCAGGCATGTCAGTGCCATGCTCTATTGCCTCTTTCAACATGCCTACACTCTAAAACAAAGACAGTTACATACAGGGGTGTTTCTGTGTATTTTTATGCAGTTTTTTTGTATACTGTATTTTCCATACTACTGCATGCAAATTATAAATTCACAGACTTCTTTGCACAGGGCAGAATGAACTAGAATGGGAATATAGTTGTTTATGGATAACAAAAACTCAATACATTACCTACCTTTGAAAATGTCTCTTTACATTTGACCTTGCTGCTAAACACTTTCACCACAACTCTAACATAAAAGTCTGCACTCAGGGACAGCAGTGGAACAATGTGTCGCCCATAGCGGTTAGCATGAGACTCAATGCACTGCAGAACAATCCTCAAAGCCTGCAAGGAAAGTAACATCTTACAGTTCAATAATATTCCAAGGGAGGCATTAGTTTCCCTATACACTGAAAAACAAGAGATATACATGAACCTCTACAATGAAATGGTTAGCAATGGAATCCACAATTTGAATGGGCCCCTGTTAATTTCCAAACAGGGAAGGTACCTACCATTAGTAGCCTATAGGTTTTTTCCACTGCAAAGTGCATGTAGGAAATAATTCTGCTCTCTTCATAATTACAGGTGCACATATGTCAATCTACAGGTCATGTGTAAAAAGTGACCCCAAGAAAATGAACAGATAATTGGATGACCTATCCAAAGAGATGAGGAGCAATGGTTATTCTGTGTATCAGGTGGAAAGTGGAAAAAAATAAGAGGAAAAATGTGAAGAAATAGTGACTCTGAATTAATTCACTGGAATTACAACTGGAGAAGGAAGGGCATTCATGTCCCCACCATCCTTGTGCTTGGCCTTGTTCATGTAGAAGAAATTATATAACTAATGTACCTAATCCTGGGTGGTGGAAGACTTTGGTAACAGTTTACAGTAATGGGTTAAAATACTTGCAGAGGAAAAACACCTCAAATATCCAACCCATACTTGCCAGCCATTCTCCATTCTCACAATAATTTCTAGCATGAATAGTGTTATATTTCCAAAATGTAATCACACTAGTCACCACCAATACTAAGCCTGTTTATGAAATTAGAGTAGAGTGTGCTTCCAAGTTTGAGAGAAAACACAAACCCTACAACATCCTTTTCCCCAGGTGTCAACCACTATCCATCCTTACACACTTCTAGTTTGCATACTGTAACATCTCAAGGTATGCTCATGTTATTCATAACCACTGCTGTGTTTGAGTATGAAATAAGATTATATCATGATGCCAAGTTCAACTAAAAGAAAGAAAAAGTATGTCTTTCTCCCTTATTGGGAGCTGTCAGATGTGTCAACCACATCCCCCTCCACCCCTCGCTCTGCAGTGGACCAGGCCAACGAAAAGGTGTTTGGAATACTTTCTGGATATTTCCTCTTGCATGCTAAACTATCAATCCACAGGGAAAGATGATTTAGTAATTTCTGTAGTGTATATGCAGAGAGGCATTTCAGCCAGTTCTCCTATGTGAGGGTTAATAGACAGGGCTCCACAAGCATAGAATTCCCTCTCCATACTGTAAAACTGGGTGATTTACATATACAGACACTAATTTTTCATTTACTGCTGTGGTTAGTATGAGAATACAAATATGACCTGACAAGCTAAGAAGAGACTACGAGAGTTTTTTCTATCTGGCTGCTGTGAATTTTATTTTCATCTTCAGCCATGCAATAAAATCTCAGACAAGTCAAACTGTGACTTGTTTTCCTATAATTTGTGGATGGACTAAAAGAAAAATTAATATAGTTTACTAAGGTTAGTATTTTTGTCAAACCTTAATGCCTTTCCTACTTTCTTCAGATAGCACCAGGAACAGATGGGCAAGTAATATCCTTTGCATTTTATACATGACAGCAAGAGGCTTGACCTATGCACATGGAACTTTTGTTCACCATTTCTTGGTGCAACTTCATGAAGATGGGAAATGCATTAAGCTATATATATTTCATACTTATTCAATCATGTTTGCTATTTCCAGTGTGGTCAAGGTAGCATCCAGAACAGATGACTGAGCCTTAGAGGATAAAAGATTCTCATTTGGCTCTTTCCTGTTCTTTCTCTTGGAAAGTAATACAGAAGGAGATTTCCAGCCTCCCAGCTCATAAGGTCTTTTTTTTTCTTTCATACTTGATCGCTGTTTCCTGCATTAGCGAGACAGTGCCAGGAACAGAAGAAGAAAGGCCACATCTGCTCATATCCATTCTCTAACTGTCATGTGTATTGCACTGAAGCCACAACTCCCAATCCAAAACCATGCCCCACAGAACTTTCCATATATAAAACAACCATTAGTGAATTAATGTAAATCTTTCAATCCATCCTCTGAACCCCTACAAATGTCACATAACTAATCCAGTACTAAAGCTAATGGGGGACCTTTATGTAAACACTTACAATCTCATGGCAAGCTTTGCTCTTAACAGACAAAGCACCATATTTGGTGTAGCAAGTCTCAGGAGAGTTTCCACAGAGCACAGCCATATCAGTACAGGTCACAAGGAGAATACCACCATCAACAACACACTGTACAGCCCCATCTAAGAATGTGTGAGGAGACCCATAAGGATCAATGTCAATTGCATGAAATCTCTTGCTGGGTTCGCGATTCTGATACATCACCATACTGAAAACAGAAAATGAATTATGGCTTGAGAACATATGCCTCATTAATAAATCATATTATTAAAAATATTCCTATTAACCTTAAAATTATAAAAATATCATAAATAATACTTACGTTAATCAACTCATTATCACTGCAGATTTCACGACTTGAAAAATATAAGGACACAATATAATATGATACATTAAGGACTTATACAAAAAACTGAGCTTCAAAAATGAAATCTTTTTTCTGAGGTGGTATTCCATAAGCTGTGATAGATTCTCTACAATTCCTTGAGGTTCGAAACCTCAAACCCCCATCTTCTGGTGAAGTCTATGCCTCTCACCCCTTATAAACCACTGTTCAGTAGTAGCAACCTTCAGCTCTGGCTGTGTTAGCCCCTGCCAATCAGTAACCTTCACTTGACAATGATTTCATGATCCCACCACACTGATCCTCATAATTCTTAAAAATAAGCTAAAACCTTGTCTGTTGGAAGGCAAAGCAAATCTGGCCAGGTAAATCAAATGGCCCCAAGCCAAATGGACTTCTGATCTGGATAACACCATGATTTTCACACTGAAGATGAAACCTACTTTCAGGAAAAAATTCTAGGACTAAGCTACTTAATCTAATATATTCCTCCAATGACTCTGTTATCATTAAGATAACCTACCACTACTGCTTTAGTGCCATCAATCTAGTTAAGTGGGCTGAAATTTAAACTGGCAGAAATCTATGGCAATATAAGCTTACCCTGAAAGGCCCCTATTCTGAATTATCATTACCTGTCTACAAAATGATGAGCTTTCCCATCCTAGGATGAATAAGTATATGTAAATGAGTGCTCTTTAAATCTACCTTTTTCTCCACAGAATGCTGCAGAAACATCAACCATATTCATTTTGAACTTTCAATGTTACATTTGCCTGTTTTAATTTGATGTAGAACCATTCAAGAAAAAGAAAAAATGCATGTCATACGAACAGAGAGTAGTAATCAGACTAAATTATCAAATCAAAGTAACATCTTTACCATACTGTGACAGTTGATGCCAGTATTGTCTCCAGGTTATGCTAGTTCTCAAGCTACAACTAAGTACTGACAATTCCTATCAAGGACAACTCACAAATAAAAGGTACCAATGTCAGTCCAACATCTTTGAAGGCCAGAAATAAAAGTAAAGGTATCAGAGGCTTAACTCAAGCAACACTCAGTAGGTCTGAATAACACCAGCAAGCAAGAGGGAATACGTGAGGGATGACGAAACTTTTGTTATCTCATCCCAATGCCTTGAAATCTGGTCACTGTATGATCACCAAATTCTGTGGATGAGCAATTGCTGGCTTTATGGGCTTTATGATAGTCAAAGGAACAGGGTGAATCTATATGGATATACCTCACTTTTGGGGATGAACTGATATTTTAAACCCCCACTGACCATATGCTCTCACTCATTGTTTATAAGCATCTCCCAGTTGGTAAAACATTATGAAACAATAAAGGTACAAATACATTCAACATTATCCCTGGGGATAGGGAAGAAAGAATACTGCTTACATATTCCTTGTGTGTCACAAAAGGCAACTAAGATGGGTGGGAGCAGGTGGCTGGAAATCCTCCCTTCCTCTATTACTTTCCAAAAGGAACAGAATAAGGAACCAAGTGAGAAATTTTCTTTCTAAGGCTCTGTCATCTGTTCTTGACACTACCTTGGTCATGTGGGAAATGGCGAGCATGTACGAAATAAATGTTCTACATACTCTGACAAACTTTTAGCTTTTTACCAAGATGAAAATTTGTTACAGCAAAATACGACTAACCCTGAAAATGTAGAATAACAGAGTTTTAATGTTCCATGTTTTGCACATATGAATATTAATTCTGGAGGAAAAACCTCTTCCTCCTTTACTCTATAAACACTTGCCTGGCATCATTGTGACTTGGAATAACAATATCTTCCACTTCATTATGTGTTATGTTTTGCTTCATACATTCCAAAGCTTGTTTAGATATGTCATTGGCAACAATCTCCTTGACACCTCCAACCTCACGGGCATAACGAATCGATCTCAAGCCAGAAGCTGCCAAACCTTCCAAGATACGAATGCCATCATCATCCTTAACCCCTGGAGGTAGAATCAAATTTTTTCTGTCTTCACAAGTTATTCCTTCACCTGATGATTCTATGCCAACAGACTGTCCTTCTGGATTCTCTTCTTCAATTACAGTGTCTGGATTTGTTTCCTTTTGAACACTTACCACTTTCTTTATCTCTATTTTCCTTTTGTTTGCTCTTTCAAGTTTCTTACATTCTGCAGCAAAGACTCTTAAGACAGCCACACTGTAATGTGAAAGATGAATGGGTTACATCTCACTTTCAAGCAAATGTCCATGAATCATTTTCTAAAGATATTATATCGTCTAGAGGTAAAATTTATTAATCATAAAATTCTACACAAGCTGAACATAACCAATTGCCCTATCATCCCATACAGATGAAACAATTATACAGACTATTTATCTTTCCAAATTACTTGAATGATTGGAAAAATAAAAGAAATCTTATTAATCTCACACAAATCTTATGAGACTCTAAGTAAAAAAAATCTACCTTTAGGTAACATTGCACTAAGACACATGTAACCTTGAAAACAAAAACCAGGTGATAAGTATGATTTATAATCTGATTAAGTGAAATAATAAAATTTCATGAAAAAATTTCTCAACTGAACTTTTAAATCATTATATATATAATGCCCAAAATTAAGCCTGTTACTCATAAAACGTTGTTTGTGCACTATGAAAGGTGGTCCAAACAAACCATTCTTAAACTTTTATATCAATTATGTGTCTAACTATTTCTAACTGCTTCACTTACATTCAGTCTGAGTCTTTATTTGTACAAATATTTTCCCAAGACATCCATCACTCAATTCTCTATAATTGATCTTATCCACTTCCTTTCTCCAGTAATGCAAATACTGTTAACTTTTCTTAACTTCTTTAATTTTCATTCTCCACCTTAACCTCACATTTATCTCTCTAAAGATATCCAATGAAAAATATCCACCATAACTGCAATCATCATGCTAAATATTTCACTATGGCAGAACTACATTATACTAGCACACAGACATAGGAAAGGGAAGAAACATTCCTCCTATTAAACCAAACTTGGTTACACACACCCCCTCTTCACTTTTCTTCTGTAAGCTCAAGCAATTAAGCAGTATTTCAACATTTACCTCTCATATCTAAACCTCCATTCCAATCTCTTTAGCAATTCAACTAACCATTCCCATGCTTTATATCATCATAATTCAAACACCCAACCCCTATCCCCTTCTAAAACAACCATTCTACTTAATTTACGGTAAAGATCACCTTACTCTTCTTACATTCTTAAGGTTCTCAAAAAAGTTTGTAAAACGAACCAGTTCACATTTCATGACTGTAATATCTCCAAAGACCAACCCAAACTTTTAATCCATTCTCACTTTTTTTATTTCTATACACACTACCATGGCAAGTCACAGCGGGCAATTCTGTTCTGACTTAAGCAATTCCCAGAATCATCTTATACTCTCCTTGTCAAGATTTCTAGTTTTACTTTGTCTTATTAAAACCTAGCTAATGGGTTAGACTTAAAATCTCTCTTTACATATCACATACACCTACATCCATACCTTGCCTTCTAACAGGGTTATGTTCCTGAAAGTTGTTTCACAAGTCCAAACATTGTACGTCTTTTGTCTTTTTCAAAAAACTTTTTTTATTTCTGCAAAACTTTTTTAATCCTTCTTTTGCAACCTTATCCACTGAAGGAATTCTGCTAGTGACTGGAACTTTGATCATAAAATGTATGAATTTTCCCACTACCCAATCAGTGTATACCTAAACATCCAAGGAAACTTCTTACACCCTTGCCTTACTCTGTAAGCTACTCACTCAAAACTCATATTTCAAACACAACTGGTACTTTCCTCTCATGTAAATTTCATAGCATGATTTCATCCTGAACCACATAATCAAAATGTTCTATACAGTAATCACACATGATTAACTCTCATCAAAAGCAGCTTTCAAGTCAAGAAAAGTATATCCTGTTTCCAATAATTCAAAAGAAGTGAAATTCAAAATAATTTTGATAAAGATCTATCATTAATTATGGTATGCTTTATCTAAAGACAACAAATCAGGAGGGAGCACACTTTCCAGTGCAAAGTCACATCGTACATAAGGTCCAAGCTAATATACAATTTTTAGTGAAACAAAATGTAAATCAGAAACAATGCCATCAGATAAACTGACAACTCAATACTCACCTCAAGTCCCGATTAAACTCTTGTACTGGGTTGTAAAATACATCATGAGAGGATGGGAAAAGAACCACAGCTTTTCCCTCAGTTACAGAAGTGAAAGGCTGTTTATCCACAACAAATCCTAATTCTTCATGTATGTCTGTTTTAACTGGAATACTATGATCTGCATTTCCATCTGAGGCCATCGTTCTCACTAAATTCCTGTATCTTAAGTGTCTGACCACAGCTCTGTAAAATGATAATGAGGTATCAAAAGAAAATTTTTCATACTACAAGAAAGCTTTATTCCACTTCACTATACATCAAAAAAGCCTGAAAAAACTGAGATTAGTTCTGAAACATCATGAGCAATAGTGCTTTTGAATAACCACTCCATTCTTTACAAAAAAAAGAAAAATATGAATTTATACAAGACTGGTATCAAAATACACCTACTATATCAAATACAGGAAGGATGCTTAACAGCATAACAAAAATAGCTCTCAGAACCACAAGATAAATGTCATAATGAATTATTATATTGTACATATCTCCAAAAGCAAAGAAGACATATAAAACAAAGGTAATAATATATTAGACAACAGTAGCAGATGCTGCCTGGTGAGACAGCTCAACACCTCACTGATATATTTTACATCAAGGTTATTTTTCTAAATCATCTTCCTTTTAATGAGAAAGTTTTCAGTTTACTTAAATATAACCCATTTTTAGAGGTCAGTAAAGTATGCTGTCATATCATCAAAATGGCGACTGTTAATTTGTAAGAGTACATACATAAAAGCTATACGGTAAACTACTAACATAAACATAAGCTTCATAAGCTAATTGGGTCTTCTATAGTGTTATTGGTGTATTTCATCACATCTTTTGCAATCTTCCTGAATTTCGTTGGTATTCAGAGGTATTTGGAGTTCAGGGATATTGCACAGCACAATCCTTAATATTTTGGCAATTGCATGAAGTTATGTGAGGTCTTTGTGTGTTCTGCTGATATTTTACAATAGTAGTACTTAAGTTTACATTACATAACCCTACACTTTTCGAAATATACACAACTGCTATATATTAACGATGAATAAAACATTATTGTCCAAACCATGCTAAGAAGGTATCTCTATTATCACCATATCTGTAAAATACCTTCAACATAAGTAACCATTTCCCTGAACTTGGTTCGATGCAGAGTCAAACTGTTTTTTATCATGTTATGTTTGGTTTGAATAGTGAACATACAATAGGAACGATATGGAGCCAAACTGATACCAGCACCCCACAGAAAAATTTGTATAAAGACCAATCTAGGTCAATGTTAACCTTACCCTAACCTTCAGACTCACCCATAACTTTAGGTTAGGGTAAACACTTGCCTATATTGCTTTCATCAAACAAGTGTAGTGTGTGGCGACTCTCCTCTGGGGCGCGGTAGCAAATTTCACATACAATAAACATTATTCTGCAATCCACATATATGCACCGTCCATGGGTAAGCCATGTGATGTGCAGTCCCCACATACCTTATCTTAATAATTTTTGATATCATCAGCATTTATCAAAGGTTTTAGCTGACCTCCCTCGGTGTCAATATATATAATTTCGACTTCACTTACTTCAATTACAAACACGACACATCAAGACAAGACAACCTGTAATTGTTTACATCAACCAACTCATTAAGGTGGATTTTCAAGAAGAATTTCGATTAAATGATACAAGATTCAATATTCAAACACTTCATCTATAATAACTTGATAAAAAAATTTAACTTATTAAGCTTCTAACTTTTTTCTCAAATCTTTTAATACCTTCAGCTGTAAGGTGGGGCTGTATTATTGGGAATTACTTGCTGAGATCTGATTTCTTGGTAGTGATCTTCGTAGCCTCTCCAACATGAACCGCCTGCCTACCGGGAATCCGGATTTCAATTGTTTGTTGTCCTTCACCAGTCATGGCGCCAGAGAGAAGACATTCAAACTTTATTACCCAATGTAGAGTTAGTGCCTAGCTTTCATCCACATAGCTACGTTATACAGTGAGTCAGCCCTGTTCCATAGTTAACCAGATTCTTGAAAAATGTAATGAACATACCTGGCTTAGGCTGG
>JAYMFT010277596.1:0-10537 GCA_038088735.1 Panulirus argus | reverse complement strand
CACACACACACACACACACACACACACACACACACACACACACACACACACACACACATATATATATATATATATAGTTTCCATGCACTGTCATGTCCACTTTTGACCATCTACAACACTTCACATCTTCCAGGTCATCTTCATTCAAACTAACACACAGACCAACCTGTCTTTTTCCCTGCTATATATACCTCGTTGCCTTACTTTTACTCACATTAAATTTCAGCTTCCTCTTTCCACACACTCTTCCAAACTCAGGCAGCAGCTTCTACAGTTTCTCACTCGAGCTCGCTGCCAGAGCTGTGTCCTTCGCAAATATCAAGTGTCTCTCATGCCAAGCCGTGTACCCTCATCCTCAGCACGTTGTAGACCAGTCCCTCTCTCCAGACGCCTCGCATTTACCTCCCTCACCACCCATCCAGAATCAGATTAAGCTACCATGATGACATCACACACCCTGGTCGCAGAACCCACTTCCACCAGGGACCATTCACTCTCCTCTCATCCTACTCGCACACGCTGCTTCTAGGTATTAGCTTTCTTCCAACGCCATATATTCGTATGACCTTCCACAGAGCATCTCCATTATCCCTACCATACGTTTTCCCCAGATCCATAAATCTCACGGATAAATCCCTTTCTGTCTCTGTTTCTCACACAAGGGTCGTATCTTCGTGCTCACTGGCCGTACCGTCGTGCTCAAGGATCGTACCGTCGTGCTCATGGATCGTATCGTCGTGCTCAAGCATCTAACCGTCGTGCCCAAGGATCGCACCATCGTGCTCAAGGATCGTACCGTCTTGCTCAAGGATCGTACCGTCGCGCTCAAGGATCGTACCATTGCGCTCAAGGATCGTACCGTCGTGGTCAAGGATCGTACCTTCGCGCTCAAGGATCGTACCGACGCGCTCAAGGATAGTACCGTCGCGCTCAAAGGCAGTGCCGTCGTGCTATGGCATCGTACTATTGTACTTAAGCGTCGTACTCTGATGGTCTAGGATCGTGCCGTCGTACTCAAGGATCGTACCGACGTGCTCAGAGATCGAGCAGTCGTGCTCGAGGATCGCACCGTCGCCGCTCCTCGAGGGGATCAAAACAAAGAAGGAGCAGATCCCCCCTACCACGTCCTCAGCAGAGGGATGTGTGACCAGGCAGCACGCGAACCTGAATCATCATCAACAGCCAAATGAACAATGTCCCTTGTTCCTCCCCCCTTCCCTCTCTCTCTCTCCCTCTCTCACCCTCTCTCTCTCCCTCTCTCTCACCCTCTCTCTCTCTCTCCCTCTCTCTCTCTCTCCCTCGATTCCCATTCTTGACTCCAGCTGGGCGCGGAGGGGGCGGCGAGTAATGGGTGGCGGCGGTGGGGAGGTGGACCTTATGGGAATACTGAGGTTGAGTCATCTACTTTGATGGAATGTCGGAATTTGCATAGCGGGAGTCTGGAGTGTGGTGGTGGCTGCTGCTACCACTGCTACTCCTGCTGCTGCTGCTGCTGCTGCTCCAGCTGCTTCTTTTTCTGTTGCTGCCGTGTTGCTGTTGGGACGAGAATTCTACGGGTTTCGTCAGATTTAAGTCGGGTCTCGCAAGAAGCTGTTTTGTCTCGTTAATCTTCTCGAAGTTGAGGAAAGAGGATTGATGTCGTTTTGTTTAGTGTAATTCCCTTGCAGGTTATTTATATGGCCCTCAGCTTTGGAACTGTGGGGAGAGATATATATATATAGAAATGCGTATAAGTGAAGATATGTATATACACAAGTTTGTATGACTGGAGATATGTATGTACAAGAGTGTATGAGTGTGTGGAGAGTGTAAGTCTTATAACAGGTACCCGAATTGTCATACCAGGCCTGAAACAGAATAGCGAAGGGATCAGTGGTCTGAATTGATACAACGGGTCAGTATTGTACGACAGCTGAAACAGAAATGGGAATAGTCTCGTGCTAGTTGTTTTTGGGAGAGTTAGACGAACAGAATCCAGAACACGTGTGTGATGAGACAGACGACACAGTCAGATTTGGAGGAGAAATGTTATTGAAACAGATTTGCAACAGCGATGCAAATCGATAGCCTTGGAGCAGCAACGCGAAACAGCACGTGTCAGACGAGAGAGAGAGAGAGAGAGAGAGAGAGAGAGAGGGAGGGAGAGCGCGTTGCAATTCTAGAGCAGAATTCCGGAACACTGTTAAGGGGAACAGCTGTGTGAAATAGCGGGCGGGGAACAGTATTGAGACGAAATCCGATGATCCCGGATAGAGTAATTGATCGTCCACAATTACTAGGAGGAGGGAGGGAGTGGCGGGGCTGCTGCTCCTGTCCTGCTGCTGCTGCTGCTGCTGCTGGTCCAACTCCGCTCGATTAGACGGGAAAATGACCTCGATTTTATTGGTCTTCAACATCGTCCTGCGTCCAGGACTCGGCGATGACGATACTGGGAGGGCGTCGTCGTCTTCAGCATACAGCCTGGAATTCGCGCTGACCTCGAAGGACGTCCTTGATCGAAATCGTGCGTGAATGAATGATAATATCCCTCCTCCCCCCCCCCAAAAAAAAAGAAAAGAAGTCTTCATTCACTTCATTCATGCCTTTAGACTGCGGTTTAAGCTCGGAATCCACCGTCGCTGATCCAGGTATTCGTCACCAAACACGTGATTCTCGCGTTCGTGAATATTCGTATGTACTTCATTAACACAGGACCCAGCCCCCGATAGTTTTGCTTATTGATCACCTGATTCTCATAATCGAGATGGATGAGATCAGCGTCCCCCCCCAGGTCGCCTGTAATAGAATATTGGGCCTGTAGGTGTGCGAATAATGGCATTAAGACTTATTACGGCTATGAGACCTCGCCATGTGAGGGAGGGGTGAGGGGGTCTTCTTCTTCTTCTTCTTCTTCTTCTTCTTCTTCTTCTTCTTCTTCTTCTTCTTCGTCTTCTTCTTCTTCTTCTTCTTCTTTTTTTTCTTCTTCTTCTTCTTCGGCTCCCTCATAAGGCCTTTTGGGAGTCTCTGGTTCCTCTGTTATGAGGAAGGATTGGCTTGTGGTCCAAATAAACTTGGCTGATGGTTACCGGTTGTGTTCCAGGAACGAAGAATTTCGAAAAGGTTCGTTCCACCCACCGCCTTCACCTCCTCCCTCCCTCCCATTCTCTCTCCCCTTGTTTGCCCTCAATGATTTCCCCTCGGGCAAGGACGGAGGGTAATAACACTGATGGTATTTGGTGTGATAAAGGAGACAAGAAATAAAGGGGAAATAAGCAACTTGGGTCTGATTGAACAAGGGCGGTGTTGGAAGGGTGGCGAGGGAGATAACAGTAGATGGATGGATGGCTGGACAATGTGAGCCGAGCAAGGGAGAGGCATAAGCCGGTGTTCGAGGGGGAGTGAAGAAGTGGAGATAAAATGAAAGGGAGATGGAGGGAGTGGATGAGAGGTAAAGCCAGGGAGAGCAGAGCTAAATGATGTGAAGCCATGATGGAGGACGTGGAGTAGCTTTAGTAAAGCACTGTGCTGCGTTTGTGCGAGGTGTATGTATATGTTTGTCTGCCAGTTCACAACATGGAATTTGAACATTTGTTGAACTGAAGGGAACTGGCGATTTCTGCCTTCGTGTCCGGACGGACTTCTGAGACACGCTGTGTATTGAGGAATCATGAAGGGAGGGAACAGGGCAGGGAATGTGTGTCTGGTGTGTGGAAAATACTTGTGGGACGGGGGCTGGAAATGTGAGGGCAGACAATATCTGTTGTACAGTGAGGATAAGAGTGTGTGTATTTAAGAGGAGCTCTTAGCTCCAGTGTAGTACAAACTTAGGAAGAGGTGGCGTATTCTGTATCTTTATACGCTAAAGGGATGGTAGATCTTGAATGCATGAGAGGGAAAATATGATGATTCGAGTATTAAAGTCATGGGAGGGGAGAGATGATTGCATTTCTTGCAGAAGGAGTAAAGGATAAACTGCAGGTGGTAAATACTCTTATGGGAGAGTTGGTGGACTGTAAGCATTATGGAGGAAGGGTGAAGTAGCTTGTAGAATATGCTACATTAAAGGGTGTTTCCTTAGATGAGTATTGATTGTGTTGCACAGAAGAAATAAGCAATTACATGTACAGTTTGTTCTGTACTGAGATATGGATTAAAGATGTTTCCAAATATTCCCCTGGAAGCGGTGCATTGGTCACAGGGAAGCTTCAGGAGTGGGGATCAGAAATGGCGAAAATGTGATGTGAAACACGACGATCGGATGTGTTCAGTTCAGAGTGTCTGGAACAGCTGTGGGTTATGAGGTAATCGGTGCTATAGCCAGGAAAAGGATGACTTGAAGGGACAGGAGTGTAAACACATTTTGGTGTATTACCTGAGGAGGTGATTTGATTGGGATTTAACACTATTATTTTTTCTATATCACAATCATCACCACAATTTTCATCACCATCACCATCTATATTATTATACTGACGGTACTTGGGTTATACTCTCACAAGTGTGTCTCCTGTTGTGAAAGATTTAGGTAGAACATTAGTTAGAGTTGTTATGGTATGTTGTTTGTGTGGTGAGACATAAGGCAATTTCAGAGATGAGTGTTTGACCTGAATTTGTTTTCAAAGTAAACCTTGACTGATTCATTGATTGTAAACAAGAGTACGAAGGCGAAGGAAAGATGAAAGAAAGTATTTTGAAGTAAAGTCGTGGTAAAGAACGTGACTGATTTAAAGAACTGATATAACCTTAGAATCGAACGCTCGGAGGAGACCCAGTATCTTCTGTAGAATATCGGTCTCCTCTCTCTCCGATCTGGAAGGACCTAGAAGGCCATCAGCCATCTGGTCGCACCTCCTGGAACATTATGAGGCCCTTCCCTCTCCCCTCCTGGATATACGTGAGGGGAGGGGGGGGGAGGAAAAGGGGAGGGGGAGTTTAGGGTTGGGGTGGGTGAGACCGAGGGTGGAATATTTCTTACAGGTTTATCGATGTCCCCTGGACGGGGACTCGTTACAAGACAGTATTTAATTACGCCATTTTTATTTTTTCTCTCTCTCTCTCTCCTGATGTAGTGACTTTAAGCAAACTAGGT
The DNA here is from genome assembly GCA_038088735.1 of Panulirus argus. Taxonomy (NCBI): domain Eukaryota; kingdom Metazoa; phylum Arthropoda; class Malacostraca; order Decapoda; family Palinuridae; genus Panulirus; species Panulirus argus. The sequence continues at coordinate 5,469 of JAYMFT010277596.1, read as the reverse complement.
GATATTAAAGGAGGCGAAAGTTTTCTCTCCCTTCTTTTTTCTTTTTTTTCAGTCGTAAATTCCAGATTGGTTGGAGATTCATGGAGGCCATTATGGGTGTATGGAGGAGGAGGAGGGGGGGAGGAGGAGGAGGGGGAGTGGGGAGGAGGAGAAGGAGGGGGAGGTAAGCTAGAAGAATATGGTCGAGGGGTGATGTAGGGAGGGCGGTAGATGTTGTTAAGAGGGGGAGAGGAGGGAGTGTTGGATCAGGGGAGGGAGAAAAGGGGGAGATTTGGGAGACTACTGTTCCTCCCAAGTTGTCCTCCATAGGTTAGCAAGCACTCGCGACGTTCGGTCTTGCTGTGGTGCGGTGTGGTGTGTGGTAGGGTGCGGCGTCGTCCACGCCACAGAAGTCGTTCTGTTCGCCCTGGTCATCGTGTTGTGTAAATAATTGCTTTATGCTCTGAACGTCCTACGGAAACTCGGACCCTCATTCAGTGGGTTGAGGGAAGGTGATTGGTGAATGTGAACAGATTCTGAGTCTTGGGTTTAGCCCCCTTGAGCACGACGGTACGACCCTTGAGCACGACGGTACGACCCTTGAGCACGACGGTACGACCCTTGAGCACGACGGTACGGCCCTTAGGTGTGATGGCGTTACGTCCCTAAGTCGTACTCTAACGTTGTACCGTAATGCTTAAGGGTCGTACCCTCGTAGCCAAGGGTCGTACCATCGGTGACGAGAAGTTAAGAAAATAATCATCAATGGAAAATTGTAACGAGAAGCGTGTTATGGAAAACTATAGAATTGTAAAAAGAGAATTCTATTCTATATTACATAGATCAGGTAACGAGTGTCCGTGCAAGATATTACTAAAGTGTACCATAGGAGGACCTTATTCCATCAGACGTTCTGAAGTTTATGAATAAGCTGATGGAAAGGAAAATACAAGTGCAAAGTGTGGAAATGAGACTTTTAAAAGTGTAAGTGAAGCTGAGTGCTAGTGGAACATTCTACTTAAGTGAAGGATTAGAAAATAAGATAGATACTTTCAGTTTCTTAGAAAGCATGGAATGAAATATGTGACATTTTTATAAACGTAAGCGAAATTGAGAGCAAGTGGAACCTTCTACTGAGGTGAAGTATTAGAAAAGGAGACTTTCACATAGAACAGATAGGACGAAATGTGCGAAATGTGAAGTTTATGTGTAAGTATTGAAGCTCTTACGAAAGGAAGGGGAATGAGGAGAAGAAAACGAAATAGTGTTCGTGTTTCGTAAGATAAATGTCGTGGTGATTTCATTTTGTATAGAAACGTATGTTTTTTTCTTCTTCGTTAACTACATACGCATGAGTATACATCGTTAATCACGAGGTCATAAGGGCATGGGTGTCGTTGACCACCTGATCATAAGATTATTTCCTTCGTTGACCAGCCACTCATGCGAATATTTGCTTCGTTGATCACCTGTTCATGAGAATATGTGTATATCGTTGACCGCATTCTCCCAGGAGTACGCGTTTCGTTGACCATCCTCTCACATAAATATGTATATCGTTGACCACATACTCATATAAGAGTATGTGTTTCGTCGACCACACACTTCCTGGGGACGACTGCTCGCCGTCAGTCTCAAGGGTTTGACCTCTCTGACCCGCAGCTGACCACGACACTGTAAAGCGATGATCGCACACGATTCCTGTACTTAACGACGAGGCTTGGCGTTTCCTGTGAGAGGGGTAACGTGCGGTTGAAGTCAGTCATTACCAGTAGGTGGTGATGAAGTCAAGTCTTCAGTTAAGCTTCGCGTTATATCTTGAGAGGGAAATTTTTTTTTCGAGTCTCCCTCACACAAACTCAGTCTCACTCGAAGACGAATCTTGTTATGTACCGAATACACATATTCATGGAGATATTAGAGGATGTTAAATGATTTTGAAAACTATCGTAATTTCGAATTTTGGATTTTGAGTCGCATTACTCGAAAGATAATTGGCACTAGCTTTTGTTTCTTACAGCGATGTCTTCCAGGGTTTGAATGTGTTAATTCCTGGTTCAGTTTCACTCTCTTGTACTTGGGCCTGAGGCTGTTTTATGTGGGATCAAATGATCATGAATTTTTTTTTACATTTTGATGAAAGGATTATGGTTCAGACGATGATATTTAAAGTAGAATTTCGTATTTAGATGTACTAACCGAGGTGAAACGAGAATTATGCATAATGTGAATGACGAGACGAAATGAAGCGCTGCGTTCAGGGATGTCACTGAAGAGTGAGGTTGTGATTTAGTGGAAAGTGTATTATCCAGAACATGGAAAAATGAAGTCGAGTGAAGTGTTAGTAGTGCCTCTGGAGACTGAAGATCGCGTTATTCAATATTGTTAACCGATGAACTACAGCGCTGGGACTGTAGAAATCATGAGGAACGCAAAACATGAAGTCGTGTGATGTGTTAGGCTCCGGAGGTGACGCTGGAGACCGAAGTCGGTCGTGTTAATGGGTGATGTCAGTACTGGAGGCGTGAGGCTTGCCTGTCGTGGGGTTGACATGAGTTGTCCACCACGCCCACGCCCACACCACCCACATGTTGGGCCCACCCGTCCACACGGCCTCCATACGTCGAGGTGGGACTAGGAGGCACCTGTTGACGACCCTCCAGCCGCTTCGGCTCCCTACTGCTTCTCCCGTCGCTGACCCAGAGCCTTCGTCATCACCCCTGGGAAGGCGCCCCTCCGGTCAGCGGGTGTCGCCAGGGGCCACAGCTAATAAGGTCCAGGGTAGCCAGGCGACCTCGCCGCCCAGTGCGGGAGTGTTTAAGGTGGCCAGGAACGTGAGCATTTGGCAGAGGTCCTCTCCAAGCACCCATGCTCCTCCAAAACCTCCCCGTAAGACGCCAACGAACCCTAATGCTGCGTATACCAGGAGTCCCAGAAGTCCTCCAGGAGGCGTCAAGACGACAAATGCCAATAGGAATGTCAGAGGAACATCGCACGGGTCCCCATCGCAGACGCACCCAGTCGTCAACGTGAACGAGAGGAGGTCGAGTCCCAAGACAAGCCCGAATGGAAATCGAAGTTTTGTGGTTAAGACGAGTCCGAACGGAAACTCTGGGATCCCCGCGTTTGTTAGCGACGATAACAGTTCCCTGCGACGTCTTAGTGCGAAGGACGTGAGTCCGTCGTGCGACAAGCCGCCGAAACCGACGAGAAGGTCGTCTCTGAAGGAACAAAGACCCGCCAACTGTTCTCAGAAGAACAATAACAACCTCGCAAGGTCTCCCGGTGAGAGAACGAGTGGAGTTGATGATTATTCGTATCTCCAGTACCCTCAGTTTAGCCATTTGTTACCCAGCAGGTCAAAGATTAGGCAGAAGCCTCCTGCCTTTCCCCAGGGTGCCATCGACGCGTCCAGACACGAGTCATCTGTCACATTCCCCCGCACAGTGCGAGAGGGTAATGCCAACGGAAACGCGAGTCACAGCAGCAACGGCAGCGCTGTCTGTCGCCGCGGGTTGGGGTCAGAGAAGAGGGGGAGTTTTCCTCAATTTCCTGGGGGACGTCGGGAGATAGAGGACGGGGAGGGGAACGCCTCCACTTTACCTAATGTCCCAAACGATCCCCGGGAGGCGACAGTGACGCTAAACGTGAGTGATACCATTCGCAGGCGTGTACCGAGGAGGAGCCTCAACTTGGAGGAGGAAAACTTCTTAAAGAAGTTGAAGACGGAAGTGGATTTAGATCTAATCGAGGGTCGCAGGTCCCCGTGTCTTCAGAGTCGTTTTACCTTAACTGTTGTGGACGATCCTGCAGAGGTCGTCTTGGAGGTAGTCTCCTCCAAGAGTATAAGGCTGCAACGCGTTAGCTCCTCCCAAGTTGCTCCTCGATCAGATTCTGGCGGGAATAATAAACCGAGCGTGGGGAAACGGGCGTCAATAAGAGAGAAACTTCCCGTAGATCGGACATCACTAAATCATAACCCGAAGAAGGAGGCCGAGGCTCTTCCCCACTTTGTTAATAATTCACGGGGGCGCGTGGCATCATCAACCATGGGGAACAAACAGCAGAAGGGATGGGCGGAGGAGAACGCCAGGCAGCCCACGCCCGTCCCGTCCGCGCGCCCACTACTCCACCCTACGCCCACGAACACCAAGCGAAAATTGAGGAACAATGGCGTTTGTGTTGGCGGGGACGACGTTGGACCTCACGAAGGGGCCAGCAACGAGGTGGGCAGAAACAAAAGCTCTCGCGAAAAAAGTAATCAAAAGACCTCGAGACGAGAGTCGACGGTCACCTCCACCACCACCACCACCACCACTACCACCACAGGGTCCCCCGCGAGGGCGACTTCTGATCCGGGGGAAAAGTACAACCCCGGCGGGAGTCGAACCCCCGCAACTGCCGCGGACAACCGTGATGTATCACCGGCGCTTAAAAGACGCCCGGAAAATGAGCAGGAGGAGGCCCAGGGTGATCCCGCTTATCAGGCCGCAAGTGCCTTAGAGGCCCCGAGACCACCGCTGGCGGCTGCGGCTGCTGCGGCAGTAGTCCAGAAGGCCCGTAGGGGGGTAGATAATAGAGGTTATGAATCAGCGGCCTGGGGAAGTAGTGTCGGCGGAGGAGGAGTAGGAGGAGGAGGAGGAGGAGGAGGAACCTCTCGCCCACCATCTTGCACGACGACGACGACGACGCCTCCCCCTTGGCCGCCAGATGGGGCCAAGGGGCGCGACTGTGGCGCTGTTATTGCTCGGGAGGAACTGACGGCTGCAGTCCAGCGTGAGGCGTGTTGTACCCCAGGTGCTGACTGCTGCTGCGATGCAGGGAGTCCCGGAAGATGCAGAAGGGAACGGTGCAGCGAAGGCGAGGCGGAACGCGAGGCCAGCGGAGGAAACAGAGAGATAGTTGATAAGCCAGCGGTAGACTGCGGGAGGGAGGAGATGATAGTTTGCCTAGAGCCCGTCTGTGAGTATGAAGAGATTGTCATTAACGAACAGGCGTCGGGGACTTTAGAGCTCCGGCTGCCGGGGAGCGAAGAGGTGGATGGCTTGGACACCGGGAGACGCGAAGAGAGGAGGAGCTTGGATAGGATATCTGAACTCTACTGTGAGGAAGACTCCTTCTGCACCAGCTTCCTGGAGGAGGAGTTCAGTCAGGATATACTGAAGGTGGGTGGTTGCTGTCCCCCTTGTGGTCATGATTAGCTCTAGCTTTGCGGTGGCTACTGGACTTAAATGGTGGCCACTCAGGGGACATCGTTAAGTTGTTAATAATGTATTAATTGCCCTAATTAAGCAGACTTGTACACTTTTACAATCGCAGGTATTAATGTATATGTAAAACACACTCACACCCGGACACACACTGCAGATAATGGTGTAAGAGAGTGCTTGATTATGTGCAACATTTATTTCTTTGGCCAGGTTTTATTACCCTCAAATGTAACTTTAAAAGTACTCTTGACATTATATATATATATATATATATATATAT
>JAYMFT010277585.1:0-10537 GCA_038088735.1 Panulirus argus | reverse complement strand
GATATGTCAAGAGCAACTACATATGACTCCCCAAAATCTTTCAGGGATGATGACCAGTCATTAGTAAGAGAGGAAAGTATATCACCAGTGGATCTCGCCGAATGGAAGCCATATTGATGATCAGAGAGAAGACTGTGATTTTCGAGGTGTTTAAGGATATGGGAGTTGAGAAGGGATTCAAACACTTTGGAAATAGATGTCAAAGCAACAGGATGATAGTTAGAGGGGTCAGAACGGTCACTCCTCTTGGTTTAACTTGGAGTCATTTAGTCAGGAAGTGATTAGGTGGAATTCAGTAGAGTATTCATCAGTCTTGATAGACCAGTGGAATAAAGAGAAAAAAATAAATGATGCCGTTAGTTGGCAAAAAATGGAAGAAACCAAATGAGGCAAGAAGACAGATCACCCCTGCCAGCACTGAAGAAAGGTCTGGGATATTAGGTGACATTAATTTTAGACTTAAAGAATTGTATACGAATGCTGATGGATTAGTAGTTAATGGTAGAGCAGGAATTTAAGGACTGAATAAGGGAAAATGCATGAAGTATTGTTGGAGTTCTAGAAACAAAACTTATTAGAGGAATGATCTCACCTCTGTCCAGAGGGGTACATGAAAGTAAGGAGAGAAAGAGAAGGCAAAGGAGAAGGAGGATTAGCTCACCTAATAATAGATAACCTGAAGTTATCTAATGAGAAGGGTAACTGTAAATACCATAGCCTCATTTCAAGAGACAGGGTTTTCACCTTCTCAAAAATTCTTAAATACTTTCCGTCTTTTTTTCCCGTTTCTTAATTCTCTCTATATTTCAATTAGGGCCCGGCCTTGATGTGGACTTTTGTCTGTGACTGGAGCCTTAAAAAAAAAGGGGGGGGGATGGGCTGGAGAGGAGGCTTTAGAATACATTGAGATATCTAGAAAAGACATTGACAAAATACTAAAGTGTCTTGACCCATACAAGGTGCATGAAATTTCACTCTGTGCTGAAGATGTGTGTTGCTACGCATGACATACTTCTTGAAATACTGTTCAAGTTGTCACTGGAGCTTGAAATACTGTTCAAGTTGTCACTGGAGCTTGAAATACTGTTCAAGTTGTCACTGGAGATGAGAGAAGGGTGAGGAGGGGCCCTGATCACAACCTGAAAGTTTTTGAAACAGTTTAGTGATGTGGATGGTAACCAATTCTTCAAGAGATGTAGGAATAGAGCAACCAGAGGACATAACATGATAGTAAGGAAGAAACTAGTTAAAAAAAGGTGTAAAAAGTACTTGTATGGTATAAGCGTGGTACCGTGATGGGCAGCCTGGGGTCGAGCCTGAATAGATTTGAAACCTGGCCACGGCAACTGGCCCAAAGTCATTGGTCAATAGAATTTTTATGTATCTGAGGGCCAGTTCTCATTTAACAAACTTATATGTAATAGGGCTAAGAAATATGTGAAACTACCTACAGGCTTAGGAAGAGTGGATGGGGTTACTTAATCATTAGGCAGGTCAAGGTGTCACATGACGATAGGTTAGGTAATGGGTAAGTTCATGTTAGGGGAAGATTTCAGATGTATATGTATATATATATAACTTGGTTCTCTCAGTTTTTGATGTCATTAAGAAGAGCTTGTGAAAACCTGAAACTGTATTGGGTTTGAAAATAGATCATCATGTCTCCATAAGATGTGGTTTTAACCTTCATATGTATACATACATAGCATTAATGAGATGGCCCTGATTACAGCATTCAGTTGGCTGTGTCATCCCAGCTAACCTGGAAAATAAAAAGATGAATGGAATAATGTGAGTAAAGGTGTGGTTAATACAGATAGCATAGAGAAATTAAAGAGCTGTGTGATAACAGAATTTTCAAGATATGGTACCCCAAGTATAAAACTCCCTCCCCATACAGTACAAATAGGTAATTGTGTGTGTTTCGGCCATACCTTGGGGATTGTCTGAATCTTGATCTGTATGAGTATGCATTATTCTTTTAAAAACTAAGGTTTTGTGTGGTGTTTATCTTCTCAATCTTGCAAATCTGGGAAATCAGTTACTTTATGCCAAAAATGCAAATTTTACATTCTTCTCCTTGATTGTCTTTTCAGCATTAATTACATCCTTAGTAGAGTTTTTCTGGCAAAGGTTTAATTTATTACTGCATGAGCCAATTTTAATATGATTTTCTTTACAGATCGCTTAAGTGTAACAGCGGCATGTGTGCAAGTATGGGTGTCACTTGTGGCTTTAGCTGGGGATTATTCGAGAAGTTTTCATGTTTCAAGCCCTCTAGGTCTATCTCCAACATTACTTAGGATACAACAGGTAAACCCTTAAGATTATCAAGATTATTTTGTTGTTTATTTTGAAAAGGCTGAACATTGAATATTTTGCTGCACACCACACACAATTGAGTGTTCTCATAAAATCTCCCTACTTCATTTTTTAATTTTTCCATTTCACCCCATATATTTGTTAGCACCTTCCACAAGGCCTCTCGTGTCAACCCCATCAAACATTTCCTCCAGATCCATGAATGCCACATACAATTTGCTGGGTTTCTCCAAATGTATCACAAAAATTATTCAAGACAAACTCATTCACATATCCTCTGCCTCCTCTGAAGCCACCTTCCTCCTCCACATTTAGATGTTCTGTAAATGCCTCATTCCTCTCAGTCATGAGTTTCTGTATCCTGTCATTTTAACATTCATATGATATAATTGTAGTTGGAGGTCCTGGTTGGAAAAGAATGGGTTTTATAGTGGGTCAGGTACTTCTAGTTAAATTGATTTCATAATAATGTGTGCCTTACTTATGAACCAGGGTTGAATATTGAGAGATTGTCATAATGAGATAATGAAACCTCTTCTTAAACACTTTTAAACACTTGCTGAAACAAGCTCCAAAGGTTATCACTGTAGTATGTTGGCTATGAAAGAGCACAACAGTGTCACAAAATAGTGATCTAGTAACCTTTAATTTTTTGAGAGTTCTTCCTGTTTTTAGTTTACTGCATATTATTACTACACTTTTGATGATATTTCACAGATGTACTTGGTTGCATTATATTACATGTTGATATTCCTTAAAAAAATATTTTTGCTCATTCTATTAACATTTCATAAACATCTTATTAGTACAAATGAAAATAAACCAGGAACATTAGTGGCAATATGACCAAACCATTGATTTTGCTTTAGGAAAAGTCTTGAAGTTTATAGTCATTAAAAGAGCATAATAAGTAGATGTTACAGTATTCAAACAAGGACTAGTTACTCGTTCAGTTGGTCTGGAATTGTAATTTATATTTCCCTTAATTTTTATTAGGAATCAAAGTTATCATCATGTTAAAAATGTAGCCTTGTGTTTATTGTATGCTATAAGACCTTGTTATTCTTGAAATTGTCTTTTTGATAAAGTCATGTTATCAGTTGTGTATTAACATTAGAAATGTTTGTATTTTGAAATGATGTAAGTGTAGTAGGCATAAGAAGCAATTGCTTAACAGACCATTATGAGATGTCATTTTCTTCTATACAGTTACGCATGTTGGTGATGAATGCCTGCAGAGCACTGTTGACTCATCAGTCTCTTTTGAGACTGGTACTGCTACAACCCACTACTGATATTAGCAACTCTACTAGCAACATAGATACCATGGTGGATGATGCCAGTCAGAGTTTAGAGGTCTGTAAATTAATGTTTCTTAATTCTTTATTGCCAGAAAGTTTTTAAATTAAATCTTCTAGATTTAATGTTTGTGTTGATTTGCCTTGAATTAAGTTCTCTAAAGTATTTGTTTTCATAGGAAATGATCTGCCTCATTAATGTAAAGAGTATATAGAGTTAGATAACTAACAGATTTCAGGGATCAGTATGTGATATTTTTTAATGCTAATTGAGCACTATATGTTAGCCCTGCCTTTTGGCAAAATGGTAGGAGCAGTAGATAGAAGTAGTAGTAAGTAGGAACATTTAGGTAGGAGCATTAAGTAGAATGAAAGATTAGGCAGAAGTAGCAGGTAGGAGCATTTGGCAGAAGTAGTCAGTAGGAACATTAGGTTGGAGCCTCTGCAAACACTGTGCTTGAGTTGCTCTCTACCAGTGGCCTGTTAAGGGTGAGGCATTAAAGGATATGAAGTGTCACTGGAGTTTACTACTTATAGAGACTTTATTGCCATGGCCACCCACTTGAGGGAGTTCCTATTGGAACAAGCATCAGAGATATAGATTGACAGATATATAGAATTTCCATTTTATTCACTGATTTTAGTGAAGGACTAACATCTTTCATGATTTTAACAAGAGCTAGAAAAGTCTGAGGATTATGTTTTTGTGGAACCTATACCACATACACTTGAGTTTAGAGATTTATTTTGAAAACAGAGAACCAGAATCGGATCATTTTTGGTCAGTGCATACATGTAAATCTGCTCCTTACCTTAGATATTGTGGTGTAGAGAAAGAAGAAAAAATGTACAAAATGCTGTTAGATCTCCTTTTTATAAGGAGTAGGAACAGAGTCCTGGAAGTCCTCCACATTGTAATACTTTCCATAAAAAGGAACAAAGGAGGGAACCAAATGAAGAGTTTATCTTTTAAAAATCAATCATCTCTTCTCAAATGTAATTCACTCACCTGGGAAATAGTAATCATGTATAAAAGAAAGATTTATACCTATCTATGATTACCCCTGGGCCATTTTCTGTGAAATTTTAAAGGTTCTTGAAACCCAAGGCTGTACTATTTCCTGTAGCAGCAAAATACAGACTCCTTTGGAATGAGAAGTTCAGAAGTTCTTTCTACAGCCATCCCCACACACCTTACTTTGGTTCCCATTGTGCCTCACATGCTCTGGTTCAGTCCAATGACAGAAAGTCAACCCATTTTTATCTCATCACTCCAGTTCACTCTACCCTGTACATGCCTTTCATCCTGCTGCATGTTCATGTCCCAGTAACTCAAAATCTTTTTCATTCCATTCTTCCATTTCTAATTTGGTCTACCTCTTCTACTTGTTCCCTCCACTTCTAACACATATATCCTCTTTGTCAACCTCTCCTTACTCATTCTCTCGATATATCCAAGCCATTTCAACACACATTGACCCCTGATGTTTCATTTGTAACACATCCACCCTCTTTCATACGTCCTCATATATAGCCCATGCCTCACATCCATATAACATTTTTGGGATTGATATATCTTCAGACACCCATTTTTGCCCTCCCAGATATATTTTTTTCCACACATCCCTCAATGCTTCCAGAACCTATGCTTCCACCATATGACACATCTGCTTCCATGGTTCTATTTGCTGCCATGTCCACTCCCAGGTGTCTGAAACACTTTTTTTCCTCCAAATTTTTAACATTCAAACTCTTACTGCAACTAGTCCCTTTGCCATGCTAAATCCAAAACATTGCTTTTATTTACATTTACTGTCAACTTTCTCCTTTCACAAACTCTTCCAAACTCAGTCTTCAAACTCTGCTGTTTCTCACTCAAATCTGCCACCAGTGGTGTGTCATCAGCAAGCATCAGTTGACTCACTTAGTAGACCACCTCACCCACTACAGACTGCATAGCCATCCCTCACTCCAAGATCTTTATTTGCCTTCCTCACCATGCCATCCATAAGCGAATTATACAGCCATGGTAACATCATACACCTGTGCTGTAGACCCACCTTCACCAGGAACCTCGCACTCTCCTCTTACATCCTTGATAAAAACTTCTCACTGCTTCCAGAAGCTTTCCTCATGAACAATATGTTAATAAGACCCTCTACAAGGCATCTCTATCAACTCTGTCATATGCTTGCTCTAGATCCATGAATACTACATACAAATGCTTCTGTTTCTTTAAGTATTTTTCATGCACATGCTTCAAAGCAAACACCTTATCAGCACATCTTTGCCGTTGAAAACTGCCACAGTAAGGGCACAATAAATGTACAGATTACCCACAGTCAGAGGGTTAATAAAGTTTTAGTTGTTGAAACTTTATTCTTTTTCATCAATGTGATAAGAATCAGAGTTTGAGTCCAGCATATATTAGAGCTGAACATACTTCCTTTCTAGCTGCCTCAGTACCAATTACTGTACCAGTACCCTGTTGATTTAACTGATTTGGTCTAGTTTGTATAGGAAAATCTTTATGATATATGTTTTTCTTGCTTTTTATTTGAAAGTTGATGTGATACAGCAAGAAAACAAATTATATCTTTGGAAAAGGAAAAGAAGTTTTGTATTTCAATGTGACTGTAGGTATAAAGATGATTGTTTGAGAGAGGAATTGGAATGTAGATTATGGTTTTGTGAACATAAGATGTGGAAGATTTCAGAAATGAAGTTGTAGTAGAAGTAGTTGATAGAATTGAAGTAGAAGTAGAGATAAAGTTGCAGAGAGCTGAGAAGCAAGGTTTCAAGGAGGAAAGAAATTTATAATGCAGTTGAGAAGGAATTTAATTGTTGAAGTTTGTTAGTGGTGATGGAAATGTTAAATGCATTCCTTCCCAATATAAGCTCTTGAAATGAGGGACATGGACAGCAGTTTGGGCAAAGGAATTGGACTGAATTAATGGATATGTTAAGTAGTGCACTGCATGTGAAATTAGGTGAATGGATGCAGAACATTGATTTTTAGGGTACACATTTTGTGGAGCAGTGTACATTTGCTGGGTTGTGTAAAACAGATGTGAGATTTTAGATGAAAATTGAAAGGTAAAGGGGAAACTATAGACCGAACGAAATGACAGAGATTAGATAAGTGTGTTTGTGATATAGGGGTTTATGACTCTTCTTTCCTGAAAAGTTTGGAGGTGAATTACTGGAGCTTAACTCTACTGCAGTGAATTCAGAAGAAAGCTAATATGGCATTAGAAAGATGTGAACAGGTATTGGTAGTATACTATGAGCTTATGATAATATCTAACTATAATTTACAGATTCTTCTAATTCAAAGATTGATCACAGCATCAACACCCCCATCACCAGTGAAGGCATCATACACCAGGGAGCAGTTAGAGGTAGATTCATTTAATTAGTACATATGCCGAACATAACTGTTGGAAAAGCTTACTCAGACAATTTTCATTATGCATCATACTCCTTAAAACTTTATTTTTCATAAAGTATTGGATATACCATATGTGAAGACCTTGTTTTTCACACTTAATAGAACAGATGATAGTGCTGCTTGCAATTTATTATGTTTTTTTTACTGTAAATTATTAAAAAAAGAAATAGATATCTTATATAATAATATCACTTTGTTTGTTACCAAAATATTAACTGTTGATTTTTTGCAATTTTCAGAAGTAAGTACTATTTATTTATGTTTGCTTTTCCTGAGAAACTTTGCTTAATGGTAAACAAATCCTTTCAGACAGCTGCATTAGCTCTCTGTGAAAGTCTCACTGAAGAGATATCACAACCTTCACCAGCAACTCCTTGCTCCAATGATGATGTCTCCACACCACTTAGTGAACATTCGCTAGGTGGTCCCCCTTCACCAGGAATATTGAATGATAATCAGTTGACGCAGACTCACTCTATCCGTCCATCACATACAACTAGAGGGAAAAGAACACGAACCACATCTCCTTCTCCTTTAGTTCGTCAGCTGATGGAAATGGGATTCTCACGGAAGAGTGTGGAACATGCCATAAAAGCTCTAGGTAAAATTCATATTTTATATCTATATCTTCAATGCCTCATTTCACATCCTTTGGGGAGGGCAAGCATGACAAAAGACTCCAGACTACCACATCCAAATAGACCTTCCTAGTATGCTCCATACCCTTCACACCTTGGGCTCTCTTCAGAACTTATTCTCAAATGTTGCCCTTTCAAGATTCCAGGGGCCCTACCCTCACTTGTATTTCCTTCTACCTCACTCCTATGTGTATTTTTTGATATCATCTAAATTTTCCAAAAATCAAATCACATAAAGGTACTTCTTTAATCCACTCATTATACAACACCCAATTTTTTTGTTCACTTTGATCCCACACCTCCAGTAAATTTCACCATTAGTAAGTCCATCTAATCTTTTAACACATCAGGCACCTCTGAGATAGCCCATTCCAACATCCTGAATCTTAGAACTGTCTGCCCTGTTCAACAACCATATTTCACTCCAATAGGATGGGCTTGGCAGAGTTATGCTATACCTTTGCCTTTTTTCATTCATTGTCACATATTACCTATTTATAGTTCTCTGAAAATATCTGATCACATTTTTTTTCCGTGGAGAGCTGCTATAGATATCTCCTCTCAGTTTGTCAAGGAAGCAATCTCAAATATCTATATAATCTCTCATCTCTTTCAGGAGTTCACTACCCATCCAAGCCATACACTTCAACTCACTTCAGTTTTGATTGTGTTTTGTAAACACAGTTTATATTTCCATCGTTGTGAATTAGTGTCAGGAACAGACACAACAAACAGCCTTATGTGCACTAAAACCAAACCTGCCATTCACAGTCAAGTCCCAAATACTGTTCCGTATTTACCTTTACCACATTGTATACCTTGGTTCAGTCCATTGACAGTACACCACATCAGTTCATTTCTTTCTATCCCATGCACACCTCTCACCCATTGGAATGTTCAGGCACCTAGTACCCCATAGCCTACTGCACTCCATTCTTCCATCTCCTTGGTCTCTGCTTCCTCCTTACTCTCCTGATACCTAATTCTTCATACTCAGTCTTTCTTTGCTAATGCTCTCCATACGCCAGAACCATTTTATCACACCCTCATATACTCAGTTAGACCATGCTTACTACCATATGTTTCTCTTATTCTCTCATTCCTTACATGATCAGCTAACCTAATATGGGATAGTGTCCTCAAGTATTTCATTTCTGTAATATCTACCCACTTCATTTCTTTTGCATTTGGGGCCCAAGGCTCAAATTTCTAACTCTTTCATTCATTACATAATCAATCAGCCTCACACCATGCATTATCTGCAACATGGTTTGCATTTCATTTCCAATATTCCACCATCTTCCTTTGTTTTGCATTCATATATGATAATATGTATATCCATCCCTGGCATTACCCCACCCCACAGGAAACAGCATTGCCACCCACTGCGTCAGCGAGGTAGTGCTAGGAAACAGACAAAAAAAAGCCACATTCGCTCATACTCAGTCTCCAGTTCTCATGTATATATATTTATTCATACATGCTCACCTTCATCCATTCCAGTGCCACTCCACCCCACAGGAAACAGTAATAAAAGAATTTTTTGGGTCATATTATCAAATTTTTTCCATTAAATATTGTTTTATTAAAGCAATATGCTCTGCATATCTTAACTTAATTTTTTTCAATCTTCACATTAACCCACTCATATCACATAACTTATATCTGTATCTGTGATGCCTATTCCCTTCAAGAGCTCCTATCAAGGGGTGGCCAAGGCAAAAGAGTCTCCACTTATCTCTGTCCTTACATGCCTCCCTTGCATACACCATTCCATGCATTCTTCACCCATTTCTCTCCCTCCAATACTCTTCCAATTTGTGTCTCCATGTCACAGGTGGTCTTCCTCTCACACTGACCATTTTAATCACTATCACACACTCTCCTTGCAAACTCCTTGTCTTGTGTTCTTTTCACATAATTTATTAAATAAAAGATTTAAGACCAAACACTCAGGCAGTGTGAGTGATTGGTAAGTGTGAATAGGCCTTATTACATATCAAGACTTTTATGTTGCTGCTGCACTGCATAAGGACTTTTCAGTAAAGTGCAGTTAAGGCAGATTTTTTTTCATCTTAAAGCCTACCAATAGCAACTCTGTCTCATTACAGGAGGAATTGGAACAGAAGTAACCCCAAGTCCTGAGTCACTGGTAGTTTGGTTGATTGAGCATGCTGACCTTACACTTTCTGACTCAGATACTGCACCTGAGGTTTTGGACTCTGATGCTGATTCATTAACGGATGAGTTCAATGATGATCCGCCATTGTTGGAGGTATGAGATTTGTATATATATATATTATTTTTATTATACTTGATTGCTGTTTCCTGCGTCAACGAAGTAGCACCAGGAAACAGACGAAGAAAGACCCATCCCCCACATACACACATACATACACACATGCACATATATGCACAGTACATATATATACATACCAACATATACATATATACATACATACACATTCATATGCACATACGCATGTACATATTCACACTTGCTTACCCCCATCCACTCCTCATGCCACCCCACCCCACGGGAATTAGCATCGCCACCCCCGCACAGGTGATGTAGCGCCATGAGACAGACGAAACAGCCACATTCTCTCACATTCAGTCTCTAGCTGTCATGTGTAATGCCCTGAAACCACAGCTCCCTTTCCATATCCAGGCCCCACAGACCTTTCCGTGGTTTACCACAGATGTTTCACATGCCCTGGTTCAATCCATTATTATTATTATTATTATATATATATATGTATATGTTGATATGTATATATATATATGTACGGTGCATATGTGTGCATGTATGTATATATGTGTGTATG
>JAYMFT010277574.1:0-10537 GCA_038088735.1 Panulirus argus | reverse complement strand
ACACACACACGCACACACACAAACACACACACACACATATATATATATATATATATATATATATATATGCTTTTTCGCCCTCGCGAAGTAGCGTCAGGGACAATCCAAAAACGGCCTTATATGCACATTAAATTTCTGGCTCTCATGTATAATGTACCCAATCTCAAGTTAAAGATATCCGGCCAAACCCGACAGAATATTCTATGGTTTAACCCTAGCAAGAGCATGCCATTCCCCAAAGTCCATATCACCCTATGTTCTTATCCTTTCGTCGCACACCTCTTAATCTCATGACTGGTCAAGCCCCTGTACTCGAAAGCCTCCTCTTTGCCATCCGTCCACGTCCTCTTCGTGGTCTCCCACTCCCTGTAGTTTCTATCCGACACGTAACTATTCTTCTTCAGGTCCTCTTCACTTTTCCGCGCCATACTCTACGACCAACTATTTACCAACCATTTCAGCATACCCTGAGGGCGCCTCACAGTCAGACTGCGCTCATCAGCGCCCGGGAAACACACCTCCAGCCCAGTGCTACATTTCTATTTCCAGGCCTTTTGATTACCCCTTCCTTTTAATCCTCCCTTCATCTTTTCCAGTACTGTCCACCCGTCATGATATTCCAGCCAACTGTCCTTTGCTTATCTTTCGAGTTTTGCCTAATTTCTGCTGCACTGCTCAAGTTTGAGGCATTAGGTTCAAAACACTTGAATTCTAGATGTCTTCTTGAATTAATGAGGTTGACCGAGGGAATAGCTAATATGGCAAAGGCGTAGCGAAGCGAGGTTAAAAAAAAAAAAGTAGAAAACTTTCAATCACTAATTAAGGATGATGAAATACGGCGACTTGTGGAAAATTTATGAAGACCACTTTGTTTTGAAATGCCATTCTCACTATCTCCTATAGAGTCCACATTATTTAATTTGTGACTGTAATATTCAGACACGGGTCACTCTGAGGTAGAAAAACAAACATACAGTAGATAAGGGCAAATTATATTTCATCTACTGATATATTGTTCGTTGGAATAATATTATCAAAATCATAACAAAGCATTACCTCATTAGCTTAATAATCATGCTGTTGATGATTACTGCTAACCTAACTTTATAGAGCAGATGATTTTTGCCCCATGGAGCTTTGCGTGTGGAATCCACCAAACCCGGTGAGCGTAAATAATAGAACGTCAGGTTTGTAACTGCCCAGCTACATCGTCGCCATTACATAACTGATTTTGATACAAGATATTCTTTTATAATGGCAGTGTCCTTGTAGTGCTAGAGAGAGGATTTTGCTCAACATGTTTAAAGTATCATTTAATACTCATGATGTAGTTACTGCTTTCCTTCTCCTTGATAATGAAAACTGATTACATAATGGTAAGGCCACAGGAAGAGCTGCATAAACATGTATTATATACGACAGTTACTACTTGCAAATATGTATTAGAATTCGATCCACTTCACAGTTCCAACTGTATTCTATTCCTTTCCTATTGTCTCTTAACTCTGTACTACATTTTTTTTCTCCTCAGTATAAAGTTTGTTTGGACAGTTATGTGTGGACGACATCTATCCTGTCCCGGCCTAATGTTCTGGCATCTAGTGCACCATCTTCTCACTGGCCCTGACTGACGCACTTTTTTTGTCACATGATTAACCTGCTTCAGGACATATACAGTCCTCAGGCACTTCGTTCCCAGCACATCTTCCCTTTCTCATCCCTCTGCATTCAAGGCCCAAAATTTGAATTCATACATCATGGTCGACGACAGTTTGTCTGCTGGAATACACGTTCCTGCCCTACGTAGCTGACACCATTATCAGATTAGCATTCCCCCGAAGCCATATCACTCCATTATCTTTCTTTTCGATCGGACGCCTCTCATCATCCTGAATGATCAGACTCCAGCACTCCTTCAATCCACATACTCCTTAACGTTTCCAGAACTTTAACTCCTCTTCCGCTCTTCAACCCTAGATTCACTTCGGCCCTTATCGTTCCCTTTGTCGCTACTTCCATTCTTAGAAATCAGAAGTACTCCGCTCCTTCCAGGGTCTTCCCTTAGATACTTATATACTCGACCATCCAGTGTCATCCCCCCTCCCCCACAGTACTTTTTTCTTCGTATTATACATTCTTAAACACTGTCACAAACCTCTGGAGCTTCTCTCTAGCGTGTGCCACAGGAGCTGTCTCATTTGCAAACAGTAGTTGGTTAGCCTCCCATGCCACCCGCCTCCAGCATATTGTACAGCCACTCCTTTCTCTGAGACTCTTGCTCATATCTTCGTCGTTTTGCACACCATAAACAGATGATTAAACAGCCATGGCAGCACCACAAAACCTATGACCTTCATCAGAAACTGCTCACCCTTGTTCATGCCTACTCGCACACATACACTGCACTGTTTATCAGTAGAACCTTACATTTCAACTCTATCAACCCTAACACATGCTTTCTCCAGATTCAGATTTTCTCATGTAGGTCACTCTCTCTCCCTCCACGGATTTTTCTTGCTGAAATTCTTCAAAGAAAACGCCTCATTCACAACAATATCGACAATAACGTACCTCTTCATCCAGCTGCTCTATCCACATCACCGTCTGAATTACCACTCTCCCATACATCGTACCAGGTATGCTTATGATGCTATGAACATTAATTTTCGTCCCCTTGCCTCTACACAAATGACATGATACACACAGTCCGTCAAGTCACCCTCTTTCTTGCGAAACTCAGTCACAATCACAGACAACCTCGACGATCTGCCATATTGCATCGCACGCAAAGCTTCCAATACCTCCAGTCTCTTTATCAACTTACTTGCAACTAGTTTCTTGATCAGCATCCCATCTGAGCACCATATACATTATATCCACCTTCACGTCATGTACCACATTCATCAGCGATCAATACGTCTAATTTTCACATCTTAGTTATCAATTCTCCATCCATTCTTTTGAGTGTCACCCCCCACCCCTATCTGTTTTCTTAAACTACTCATACTATTCACATATTTCAAGAAAATTTTTTTTCTCTCTCTCTCTCTAGATAAATAAATAGATAGAAAGATGCATAAATCGATATATAAATGAATAAATAAGTAAATGAATAGATCAATAATAGATTAATAATGTTTTCATGTTGAAGGCTCCAGTTACAGACGAAAGTCCACATCAAGACCGGGCCCCAGTTGTAATATAGTGAATTAAGAAACGGAAAAAGAAAATACAAGGGAAAGTAATTAGAAAATTTTTGAGAAAGGGAAAGTCATGTCTTCTGATATGTGCCAGGTCATAGTTATTGGGAAAGTCACGAGAAGTTGGAGAGTTCCAAAGCTTTGACGTGTAGGGAAAGAAGCAGTATCAAATAAATAGATAGATAGAAAGATGAGTCTCTACATGAATAAACAAATCAATAAACATTTCCCCTAGACAGATTCTTCAACTCTGTATATACCGAACGAGAAGATTCATGTATGATTCCACTAAAAAAAAAAGAATATTTTTCGAGAGTCAGATGAAGAAAAATCCCAGGTGACGTAAATTAAGACTTATGAAGTCCTGAAATACGTAGACCACTTAAACCCAAACGAATCACCTTGTACTGATATTCTAACCCCAAATTTTTGGAGGTCACAGGGCAATTGATAACGAAAGTATATAACGAATTAGTTACGGAAGATGAGTTATTAAAGACTGGATATTGGCGAACGAACGGGAGGAATGGCAACAAAAGACTGGACATTGGCGAATGTCCTCCCTATGTGTATGAAAGGAGATAAGAATTGTGCCTTGTATTACAACCTAATTAATCTCACGTCAGAAAAATAATGGAAAAGAATAACAAAAAAAATTGTAACAATAATAGATCACGAAATGATATCAGACAACCAGTATTGCTTCCGCAAAGAAAGATCTTGTGTAACAAATTTGCTAGAGTTTTTTTGAAGTTATATATGGCAATTAAGATTCAAAAGATCCCTCGAGGTAACATACCTTGACTTTCAACCGGAATGTAAAGTTCCATTGCTGGAAACATCGACTACAAACGCCAGACGCAATTCTGACCTTTTCCAGGGCTCTTGTAAGACCACTCCTTAAATATGGAATCCAGTTCTGGTTCCCAGACTACAATAATGATGGGGAATAAATGGAACAAATACAAAGACGAGAGGCAAAACTGATTCCCTTTCTAAGATAACTGGCATATGAAGAAAAACTAAGAAACTAAATACCTTTTCTTTTAACTGTTAACCAAGGTGACCTAATAAGTTTTCGAAATCTTTAACAAATTCGACATTGTATAGTATAGAATCTATCTGAAATACAATGGAATACAGTAAATAAGAAAAACGAAATAAAACTTATAGCTGAAAGATAGAATACTGACGTGGAAAAAAAGCTTCTTTGCAAACAGTTACGTTGAACTCTGGAAGAAGTTACCATCAAGCACTGTAAATGCCAAGACTCTAAAGACCTTCAGAAAACGGTTAGAGAAAATAAACGCAGGGAGAAAAAATATATATACTCCTTAATTCCCACTTTCGTTCCAGACCTAAAGAATTATTGAAGGTGCACCAGAGGGCGGGATGGTGCAGAAAGGTTTCATAATAGGATTTCCTTTTCATTCTATCCTGTTTTATTTTACTCAGTCTTATTTCACCAATGCACGGGAATCCTTCCATTGTTTATCCTGACGGATGTTGATGCCGGATGAAGTAGAGGATTTGGGGATAGAGCCTTCCTACTGTAATATCCTGACTTTATCCATGTAGAATAGGAACAGACAGACTAAAACTCAAAATGAGAGCCTAGACATGAGTCTGTCTTTCCCATGTACTCTCTCTCTCTCTCTCTCTCTCTCTCTCTCTCTCTCTCTCTCTCTCTCTCTCTCTCAGTTCTCGTACTTGCTGTTGAGCTCCTGCCACTTACCCTTGTGCTCCCTCCACACACTCGCAGTTACTAACCACACTCTTCCTTTTTCTATTTTGCTACCAGTTCATCTAACTTGTTCTGTCGTTCACAACCCCTATCTTACTCACCCATGTTCCACGCATGCCATACTAAATAGCATTGTCCCAGGCTTTAGTAGTGCTGACTAGGATACCTTCCATTCCTCTACCACGCCCCTAGTCGCATTTACTCTTACGTTACCTGTGTCATTCTTCACTTAGTCTTTTCCGATATGTCTGCAAATAGGTCACTTTTCTAAGCTCGTTCATATTCACCTCATCTTTTCAAAGCATGGATGTCATTTATTCTCTCCAAAAACCCGTCACCCCGTGTCGCTTTCGACTCCGCCAAGAAACGATCAAACATTCCACCTGCTGCCTCTCAACACAACATGCACGTCCAACAATCTCATTTTTACACGCCCATAGACCCCGAGCCACTTAATCCATGTATGTTTATCTATTCATCTTATCTCGAATCACGCATTTCTATTCACATTCTCTCTTGTAGCTCAAAACATGACAAACTATTCCCCATTTTCCTTCCCGCGAGAGAACCCACTCCCACATGTTATATCATCAGTTGCCATTTCACCCGCCTTGTATTCATGACCGCTGGCACGGTGATTCAAGCCCTTGCTTCATAACTGTCAGAATACCTCATCCGAGGTTGTATCACCTCTGTTGGCGAAATACAGTGCAGTCTTGTCAAAGAATTTCTCACTTCAAAGGAGTCCATCCTTCCCCTGTTACTAAGTGTAGCGCATTTTGAATCAACAGCAGCCCCTGGATAAGTGAAAAGTCCCCTTAACGAGACTGTATCACCGGGAGTGAAGTCTCATCAATGAACTTCCGACTCCAAAGGGGTCAACTTTTCCCCGCTACTGGTAGTAGCGTAGCCTTGGGCTGTAAGAGCATTCAAAAAGGTTCTGGGTAACTCTGGGACCCTTTCATGGAAATTAGTCCTGGGATAGTAACTGACTAACTGATCGAATGATTGACTGTGAATATGTAGAGTTAGAACATTTCCATTTTCGTTCCATACTAACATTACCATGACTTCTACATCCATAAATATTGTTTGTACGTCAGTCTTCTCCAGCTCTTCTTTGTCTACAAATATTTCAGTGATTATATCAACACAATATGAATACCAATATAAGATCGCAACGAATATAGTTTTGAGCATCTTCCAGTCTGGAGGTTTTCTAGATAGTTTTGGAAATCTATTGGGAATGTTCTTTGGATGTAAAAGAAAATATCCTTATTCGTTTAGTACTCTGTAAAACGGATTGTATATGTTTGCCGAGAAAGGCAGAAATCCATGAAAAATCTTTCTATGAGAATTAGCTCTGCTCTCGTAATGTAAACATCAGTTGTCAGTGCACTTGGTCATCAGTTGCCGGAGACTGATCGATTCATTTTAAAGTACTTTTCGCTGTGGAAGAAACGACATTCTTTGGCCCAGGGTTGGAACGGCATAACAGAGGTAGTAAAACGAAAGCTGGAAGTAAAGATGTTTTCTGTTTAACAGTTTATCCTCGTTTCCATCGTCATTATCATTACTTAGTTGGATCATTATATTCAGACCAAGTATGATGCATTTACTATCGTTTAAGCGTTAAATTTCCTTTTTATCATCATCCACTGATTGCTGTTTTAGCCTGTTATAATCGGAAAGGATCTATGATTCACCTTACACCGTCCATGTTTCTGTTGTTATAACTGTCAAATTAAGTATCTTACCTGATGTAACAACGAAGCTAATATATATTTCATTTGTTATGAATGACGAAGTAGGATATGCTTCCTCCGTTGTTTATAGCAAGAATATACTTCACATCATCTTACATTCGGTAGGGTGGGATATGGTTCACCTGTTGTATCTAGCAAATCAGTTGGCATGGGTTGCATCATGCAAGGTCGTTTAATGTTACACCAGCTATAGTCAGCGGAGTAGCATATGTATTATCTCTTATGGCTGACTAGGTAGCGTATGTTTCACTTGTATTGAAGGAGTAGCATGTCTCACCTGTTGTAACTAGCAGCCAGTGATAGATATCTAACAGTGAACTGTTTTAAAAACTTAAAAGTAGTGATCAGGTCACCCCTCACTTCTCTCTCCTTCAAGGAGGGAATATCTAAGGGCTCTAGCAATTTCCAATAACGTATCTCTCTAATTCTAACGTGCCGCGATTGATCCCTGATGACAATATGTCAACTTGCATTGTAACCTGGCGTATTAAACCAGAACTGAAATAGTCTAATATTGATCTGTAAACTGACGTAGTACTCTGAGTAGCATTACTGTTGATGCTGTTGAAGGGAATTCTAGATTTCTGTCTGTCTTCCGTGAGTGCTTGTGTCAACATCGTCCAAGACCTTGGAGGGAGAGCGTAACCATGGTGAGGGCTGTAGCATAAGAGCGCTAATCCTTAACATACAGTCGATTCAGGAAGTACTGCCCATAGTAATGAGCAGCTGCCGCTCGTGGCTGGCACAGGTCCAGAGGCAATTACTAAGGCGGAGCGGACGACTTAATTGATATGGAAATTGAAGCTGGGCTGGAAGAACGAATCTGCTGCATATATTTATAAAGTTCTTCCGAGTTCTTGTTATCGCAGGGACGTCGTTCACACAGACAGGAGTATTTCTGAGACGGGTTTCTTGTAAAAGTATGGAAGTCTTCAAGTTTCAACCAACCGTCATTAATTTCTTTTTCCGTATTTGCAGTTACTCCTCAATTTTTACCTGTATATCATTAAGTGGATTTATGTCGAATGAATGAGTGGCTGTCGGAGAGTCTTGATCTCTTGCTCTCTTCGTCAGTGGCTAGATGTCACGCTTCGGTAAAAAATATTATTCTTTCCAATGGCGCAGCTGCCAGACTCCGCATGAAAAAAGATATGGCCCAGGGTAATTATTTGAATGATGCAGATAAATCAACTCGAGTGGAACACGAAAGAGATATTAATAAATGATTATATTACTGGGAAACAAATGAAAAATTAATGAAATGTTTTCGTCTTGTCTACATTGCCCTCCGGACCACTGTGGGGCAGTCGAACACTATAAATGATTCTTAAAGACAGTGGGGAGTTGGTAACATCAATAGTCACTCTCTGGAATCTATAAACAGTTCTTGCAAGCAACTTTACTGATAGCAAAGCGATCCCATATATACCACTGTAATATGAGCACTGAAGCATGTTCTATATATGTATGTGGAATTGAATACATGTATACGCACATACAAGAGTACGTTTACACTAAGACACTAATATATATGCTTTTAGTAACTCCTTCCTACAGGTATTGGGAACTGCGTATTCTAGGGCTATGGTTAGAGTAAATTATGGATATTAACTGTTATAATTGGAACACAAGTTTACTCTCAGTGGAACGCATTAACAACATCAGGTTTCAGGTTGTACTTTTTTCTTTGTCGTATCAGAAAAAAAAAACATTCAAAAAACATTAAAGATAAGGAAAAGAATGGAGTTCGATTGTATAGAAAAAAAAAAGCCTAATAATACAAAGAACTCACGAAAACCAAACCAGCTGTACCCGAGGGGCCGACACGTATCATTTTCTGATGTTTTAAGACTTTATGTTTTCAGTGGCTGTCTGCCTTCCTCCAGTGGGTGTGCTTGTCGCAGTATAAACCAAACAAAGTGGTGATAAATGGTGACGCTTCCTTTTCCAGATGTGATGTCTATGTTGATCATTCATGATCATCTAAATATGGACTCGTATGCATTATTTGTTGGGATGAAAGCCCCAGTGTGCGTTACAACGCTTGCAAAAAACATTTTCTCTCTTTAAATCTAGTCGGTTTAGGTAGACCCCCAGCACATGAACCCGAAGATGACCCAGACGCCTGATCCTTTTAAGGATCAGGGAAAGCTAACTAGTAGGTCAGCCAGTTGGTCAGCAGGGGTTATGTTTCGAATTAATAGAAACCGAGTCATTTTTCGAATCATGATAAATGACGTGAAAAGGAAAACATTTGAGTTTCATTCTTTGATAACCTTACTCAATTATTTTCTACCTAACTCAGGGTCAGAGAGGGTACTTAGGTCGATTACTCAACACAGGAAACCTAAGTTGTATGATATCTAGTATCAAAATCATGACACTGTTGTCTTACACTGCGTGTGGGAATGACATGCTTGACATAACTTAGTGACACTGGCATTTGGCACTCTATA
The DNA here is from genome assembly GCA_038088735.1 of Panulirus argus. NCBI lineage: Eukaryota > Metazoa > Arthropoda > Malacostraca > Decapoda > Palinuridae > Panulirus > Panulirus argus. The sequence continues at coordinate 1,371 of JAYMFT010277574.1, read as the reverse complement.
CTTGTAGGAGTGGCACGCTTACGTCTTGGTTTGAGATAATGGCAGTGGTATCGGTTACCCTACGTGTGGGAGTAACATGCCTGGTATGACATGGTCATAGTGTCGTCTGACACCATGCCTGTGGGAGGGTCGTGCCTGGACAGATACGAAAAATGTAAACAATTGTTCCTGCCAGTAACAGATGACGCTGGGATCAACTTTGGTGCAGAGAACAACACCGGGTTATGCATTCATGATGTGCTTTTTCTGTGCTTATTTTTGCAGCTGAGGTGCCTCCCAAGTGTTTTAAGAACATCAGATATGAAGTTGTCAAAATCCCATTAGCAAAACTTTCTCTATCCAGGAGAGTGAAAATGATACAGTTTAAAAGCTGGACCAGCGTGTGGTCAGGATCGTTTTTCTCTTCGGTTCATTTCAATGGTCTAGTTTTTTTTCTTAACCTTACTTGGTCATACAATGATGAAGGTGCCCTAAAACAATGGTACAGCACAATATGGCGCAGTCATTTTGCCCTCGTCTGGGAAAATTTGATGGCCCAAAATCTAATTCACCAAAAAGAATTTTGCTTGCCAAGCATTGTTTTTTTTTTTTTAATGAAGCCATACTGCACTAGTTTGTATTTCGCTATATTTCACACAATGCGCTGGACACTACATGGACGCTGAAAAATAAAAAAAACACGTCTGCCTCTCTCAAACTCACAAAACCACTAGTTAGGACTTGCTCACACCTGCACTACGGTTCAAGAAGCTGGGAGAAGCGTGGAAGCGAGATTTGACAATAATGATCCTAAACTGTGGAGTAAGAAAAGGATGTCAAGGCAAACATCATATTAGATGCAGGTCTTGGCAGAAAAAAACACAAAACGCATATGTCAAACGGTAGTAAAAGAATACATTGCCATCGGGCTGAGCAGTTTCAAAGAAAGATGTGTTTAGAAGAAGAGAGACAAAAGCAAAGGATCCTCATATATGCGACTAAGAGATACATTGAGATAAACACTTGTTCGGGACAGGATCTGTACGTCTTTCTTCTCCTGCCACACTAATCCATGAGTTTCTTTTCTCTTCCATTATCATAAACAACCTCGTTAGGACCTAATTTTCTGTTGCTGTCTGAATTCAACTGCGTCCTGGTAGAGTGTGATGCCACCGCTTTGAACGTTCAGTATCGCTGTAACTCCCTCACAGCATACCCTTCTTTCACTGTCAGAGAGACTCCAAAATCCGTGCTTTTATCACATCATATACAGAGGGAGGAAATGATGAGCGACGTAGAAACAGGAGACAGCAAACGAAATTAACCGCTCTCTCTCTCTCTCTCTCTCTCTCTCTCTCTCTCTCTCTCTCTCTCTCTCTCTCCCCCCCCCCC
>JAYMFT010277563.1:0-10537 GCA_038088735.1 Panulirus argus | reverse complement strand
CCCTAGCCTGAATAAGGTACCCATTTTATCGCCCAACCCCTAGGGGTAGATGAACAGCTGGGTTGACAGTGGACCGACTGCCGCAACCAGGATTCGAGCCTATGCGCTCGATCTTGGGCGGCCCGTGAATGCATCATTATCAGGAACGATAACCGTTGCGCGACGGGAGTTGATGCTAAAAGATATTGCCAAAGAATGAGAGTATTCACTTTACTGTGGCTTTTTTTGTAAAGTAATATAGCTTATCTTAAGTGATATTGATACCTAGGGATATAGGCCTCTTCGCTGAGCATGAAGCGCTTACCCTTCTGCTGCGTACGATAAACTGTGTGGTAATCTTTCTGGTTATCGCTAGACTGGCTGAGCGGGAGGGAAAACGCCATGTTTCTCGAGATTCTTCAGGGTTTTCTCTGCAAGCTAAGATTTACTGGTGAGCACTGGTTAGTCGTGCATTCTTTAGACGTGCCGTTGGCACCAGAAAGTTTTTTTGCAGATTGATTTGATTTGTGCCGTTATCACCGGCTACTTAATTGTGCGTCCCATGGTCATCCTATATAAACAGTCCCGCAAAAGGATTACAAAGGTCACAGAGGGCCTTTCTCAGACCTCCAGAGGCCGATTTCCATTACACTGATTATTACAAAATTGGTTCGCTACATATAATACATTACACACATTACATGGTCTTTCATATGGTAAGTTATACCGAGTAGGTACAAAGGGTGGATACAGATTTAGAATTCTAGGTATATCATGATTAACAGTAGGGTGTTGTGACATTTCCAGCAAGGTTTGTTTAGACATATACTTAAAAGGCTCTATTTTTTCATATTCTAAATCATAGTGTTCTATTTGTGCCTATATCTTTGGCCAGATAGACCAAAACACATATAGTACCTGTAGCCTAGCCTTAGTCTAGCAATCAAAACATATAATCTTCTGATCTTTTTTCTCCATATACATATTTTATTTCACACAGTTCACTATAATGGAAAATCTTTCTAATTTTGCTTATCTGAACTCATCTACTTGCTTCAAAGAGGTCTTTTAGTTTCTTTCTAATTATAGTAATGAGGCTTCTATTTGACAACCCAATGTTGTTTTCAAAAGCTTCTTTACAAAATGTAAGTTTGGCTAAAACATCAGCTTTGTCATGCTCACGGAGGCCTTAAATGAGAGGGAATTCATAACTATTGGATGTGAATGCCTTGGCCAATAATGTTTGAATGCTTGTCTCTGATTTCATAGACCAACATGTTACATTTTGATCTCAGGGTGTTAAGGTCAAGTATAGAATATAAAGAATCAGAGATAATTAAATTGCCTGTGGCAGTGATTTCTACAAGCTCGAGAGCGATGAGTATGGTGGACAATTCAATTTGAAGGGTAGATGCCCATTAATTTATTCCAACATTTTTCTTTAAACTATTACTTCTGGGCTGGATCACAATGGCAGCACTACCTGCTCTCCCCAGGCGCAGAGTTGAGAGAACAGGCGGTGTAGATGCACTGGGCTATGTTACATTCAGTCTGGAGTTTCTTTATATGTTCAAGAGCACTGGTTTTAGCGTAAAGTTATATAAGGAGATTTTAAGTAATTAATTCTTTAGGAGGAAAAGTAGGTGTACTGATGCTATAGTAATGTCAAAAGGAGTTGATTGCCAGGAAAGCGGGAAATACTGCTGCTTCCTAATTTCATACAAATTATTAACTCCAAACAATGTCATGTCATGTTGTTTGGATCCATTTAGATTTACTTGTGCCATGGCACATATGGTTTACGAGTTTTTAGAGACAATATTATATGAATCACAATGCAAAAGTTTCAGTCGTCTCATAAAATTAATTTCAAATATTCTGTCTTCATTGCTGAGTATTCCAAGTTCTTTCCAATGTTGGGTACAATAGTATTCTTCTGGCAACCAAGTATGATTCGTAAGGCTTCATTTTGCATTTATTCAAGTCATTATAAGGCCTCAAGAATTATACTTGGTTGCCCGAAGTCCATTAAACTACTCAACATGCGGAAACAATATGGCATACCCAGCAGTCATTTTGATGTAGCTGTTTCATTTTCCTTCTCTGGTACATTTTATCGACCAACCCCAAGGGATGGATGAACTGCTGGGTTAACTGTGGACCGACTGCCGCAACCAGGATTCGAACCTATACCCTCTACCCTGGGCGGTCTGTGAATACGTCACGGTTAGGAACGCTAACCATTACACCATGGGAGCCCATCCACACATTTTCTTTGATAACGAAGACCCATTACCTAGTGTGAAAAACAGTATAAGTACGTGTTAAATACTAGCGTCTATCTGAAACGTAGCTTCGTACACGAGTTGCTTTGAGACTATCGGAAGAGATGTACACTGATTCTCTGGCATATATCTTCTCAATCTGTTTAGTCATAGAAACCACAATTTGAGTATATGTTTTTGCTTGTTCTTACGGTGCAAGATGTATCCAATCACTCTGAGTTATTTATGTAGGCATTCTTCCCAAAGGTATTTTGCCTGCATAACGATATTCCCTCCACTGAATTATCCAAAGTCGGTTCAGTGTAACTTCTGCCTCTCGTCACTACAACAAAAGTGGAGGCAGCATTGGATAGTTAACATCTGGTTGTCCCATATCAATAGATCAACGGAAGGCAGTTAACGTAATGCAGGGTAAAAGCTAACCCACTAGTTGTGCCAGAGATCCTGAGACGCCTTAGTCTGACATACTGACGTCCATGTCTGACACTTTCTCTCTGACTTAAAGGACTGGGCACCTCGTTACCAGCAAAACTTAAAGCCCCTGTGAGGCTGGCATCTCACAAGATGCGCTCACCATTCAATATAGTCGTGGAATTATTTTCTTTATTGGCTTTTTTTTCTTAACATCATGTCGCATCCTCTAGTTGTTATGTATCATATATTTCGAAGAACAGTTCAATGTATGTCACCAATCTGCTTGAAAACAGGTTACAGGAATGTGTGTGTATGTGTGTGTGTGTGTGCGTGTGTGTGTATGTGTGTGTGTGTGTTTGTGATTACCTACTTGTAATTACTTATTTGTATCATACGGGAAGAGATTTTGACACTCGTAGGGCCCCATCTCGGATAAAAAGAAATGACTGGTTGTTTGGGCTTTAGGCCTATCAACTGCCAGGGTCATTAAGGCCATCAACGTCAAGCTACATCCACCAACCTAGAAATCTTTAGCACCTTCTTCGGGTGTTATGGATAATACTAATACCACACGCACACACTCATTATGCATAAATGAATTAATGAAATAGATAAATAACGCCTTTGTGTAATAAGGCAGCCTTCTGGTTGAAAATACACAGTTGAGGTATAACAGATATTACAGAACTGGGAGGTCATAGTGGAACAAGTTAACTAATCATAAAGGAGTCTAAGTTAATATTAAGGCGGGCTGCATATTTCCACGCTTTGGACAAGCCCGTGAGTAAGGTACATCTAAACAGCATGTTCGTGAGTGTGTGTGTGTGTGTGTGTGTGTGTGTGTGTGTGTGTGACAGTTGAGGTAGTAAGTCTCTTGTTTGCTCTTTGCTGTCCGTCCATTTGGACATGACAACTTGAAATGAATTAGCAAATGTGTCTTTTGTGCCTCTGATCAGCTGAGTGTGAATGTCGTCTGGTGAGGTCCATAGTGAGGAGACTATTATTAACTGCTGGGAGTGTGTGCCGTGGGAAGCCGCTGTAATGGCGTGATCCTTTGTGGCCTCTCGCTGCTAAAGGAAATCCTTTCATTGGTTTCCGTGAAGACTGAGGGGTGTGAGTTCAATGTTGGTTCCACATTCACACGATTGTTACAACATTTCTTTGCCCCTAACCTGGACGTATGAGGGAATAGTTCCCAACACGTGAGAATTAACAGTTGTTATAACGATAAGGAACTGAAGTATATATATATTTTATCATTCTTATCATACATATTCGCCGTTTCCCGCGTTAGCAAGGTAGCGTCAAGAACAGAGGACTGAGCCTTAGAGGGAAAATCCTCATTTGGCCCCCTTCTCTGTTCCTTCTTTTGGAAAAGTAAAAACTGGAGGGGAGGATTTCCAGCCCCCCGCTCCCATATATATATATATATATATATGTATATATATATATATATATTTATATATATATATATATAAGACTGGAATGTCTGAATGTGCGCGGATGTAGCCTGGATAAGGAGAAGGGTGAAAAAGGTAGTATATTTAGAGAGAGGAACGTGTTTGTTCTGGCTGTGAGTGAAACTAAGCGCAAGTGGAAAGAGAATGAATGGTTTGAGGATATCCTATGGGAAAAGTATGAGGTCAGTGTGAGGTCGAAAGCGAAGGAATGAGTGGCGCATTTGATAAAGGAGGAGTTGTGGGATTGTATAAAAGAGTGTAAGGAAGTGAGCTCAAAACTATGGGGGTGAAAACGAGAGTAGATCACGAGAGACGGGTGATTGCTAGAGTCTATGGACCTGGCGCCTGTAGCGAGACTAGTGGGGAATAGAGACCAGTGCTTTGGAAGGACCTTTTTTGAGTCCATCAAGAATTTTCATGTGATGGATTCATTACGTAAGTAATGTGTGATTTGAATGCTAGTGTAGGTGCTGTAGTTGTGGCACGTGGGGTACCCGGAGTGAGTGAGAATGAAAATGGCAAACAACTTGTGGTGCTGTATGCTAAAAAGTACTGGTGGTTTGGAATACTTTGTTTGAAATGAGGGAAATACATAAATATTCATTGGTAAGTGTGGTTGATGGTGAGTGGGCATTCCTTGATTATGCATTCATTGATGCGTCTGCTAAAGAGAGACGTTTGGATGTAGATTTGCTGAGCGGGGCAGCCAGTAGGATGTATGATCACTTGTTCGTGGGGGTAGGGATGGAAATTGTTAGAGGCTTTAAGAATAGAGGAAATGATGTCGGTGGGACGAGGATGGTGAAAATGAACTTGGGAAAGAAATTCATGTAAAAAGATAGGAGAAATCGAGTGAGGAATGGCAGAAGGTGTGAGTCATTGTAAACTGGGGACGTTGGCGAGGATTGGTGGATACTAAAGAAGGGAGTCCTAACATGTGTGAAAGAAGTGTGTGTGGCACGCGGAAGTTGGGATGTGGGCATGTAAGAAAAGGAAGTGAGTTATGGGGTAAGGAAGCTGAATTGTTAGTGAAAGAGTAAGGTGCCTGGTCGTTTTCTGCAGGGAAGGAGTGGGAATGATTGGGAGATGTACGAGACGAAGCCTCTAAGTTTAGAGGAAGGTACAGTGACTGACAAAGAAAGCAATAAGAGCTGAGATGATAGTATTTGCAAACATTCATACATGTTTACAATCTTTACAGGTGTTTGTGGAACTCTGTTGCTAGACGTCATGATGAGTGCAAAAGTTCACTCATTTACTTAAATGCCCCATAGTAGCGAGAAAAAATCTGTACGAAACTCAGTGTTGAGAACTATCCATGGTTGAAACAGTCTTGTTTACATGATGAATTTTGTTTGCTGTATGTAGACCATCATGTGTGTTATATGTTGGTCATAGTACCAGATCAGTCAGGTGATCTTGAAAGTGTCTTTTCTGACCTGACACTTAGGGGTCGGGTCTAAGGTCACAGCATCTCACCCAAGTATCGTATCGTAGTGTTCACAGGTTGTATCTTCGTATTAAAGGGTCATAACGTCATACCTTCGTGCCCCAGAGAGCAAACAGATGAACGCAACTGTCGTAAGCCCATAGAACACTGCCAACATTATGTCAGTGTCGTAGTATCTAAATGATAACTTGACTATACACAGATAATGATACGCAGAACAAATTTAACCAATTTAACCCAAGTAAAATCTGTCGTAACAAGAAAACGTTTGAATCGTTAGCTAAAGAAAATCTTTTTTAAACCAGTCAACAGTACAACCTGTTATTGAAGTTAGCGAATCATTTTGTGTGAATAAAAGAAATATTATAACCAATAAGTAGCCGTGTGTCCGCTGAGGTGAGAGCTACCAAGAAACCCCAGCTGAGTTCGCAATGACAGAGAGCAGTGCATTACTAAAGAGCGAAGTGAAGACGCTGTCTTATCGAACGACTAATACTGGCGCTTAGCCTCTTTGGGACGGACGATTCTTAAGGGTCACAGGGCAGGCCATTCATATTCGGAGGTCATACATTCATGCCCAAGGGCAGTTTCGTCGTGCTCAAGGCATCGTATGGTCGTGTTCCATGGGTTGCACCGTCGAACTCAAACGTCGTATCTTTTTTGTCAAGGGTTGTGTCATCATACTCAGGGGTCATACCGTCGTCCTTAAGGGTTGCTCCGTTTGTGTTCGAGATATTAAAGACAGTACTCAAAGACCAGACACAAGATGAAGGAAATCATATGGAAGACGTGCATCCAGGGCTCATTTGCGGCAGAACATCACGCTGTGGGAAGCTACAAAAAAAAAAAAATATTTTCAGACAGCAGATCAGTGTCTTATTGGTATCAAAACCACCAATGTAGTGCAAGTCCTCCTCCCTTTGTACACCTGCATAGGTCTCCCGCTAATGCCAGGACAACGCAGGTACGAGTGTAGGTACGGCAAGTGAGTCATATGACCAGCGACACAGGCTGAGTGAACACTGGCGGACGATGGGCATATAACACATAAAAGTGGTCGGTAATGGAAACCATTACTCCATTTAGTGAACACGGCACATGACTGTTATTTTTTCACACATTATTTTAGAGAGTGATTCCACCCATGTAAGTTGGATGCTCATAGCCCAGCAGACACACACACACACACACACACTGAGAAGCACAGAGAAGCTACGGTCTGGGAAGTGCGGAAGGGAACAAGTATATCCAATTAGTTCCACAGCCAAAGCGGAGAGTTCTGCGTCTAGATTCAGCATTAGGAGGTGATAAGCAGCTGTTTCCGTGCTTGCGTCCTCGCTGATTTCCGAACTCACTTTGCCTCCGATGATTAGTCCAGACAGTGTTAGGTTGCCAGGCGAGAGTTACTGGGGAGCAAGGGATTAGAGGGGTAATGGGCGAAAATAAAAGAGTTAGGTACAGTAGGAATGAAATAAGGGAAAGCAAGGAAATAACAGGAGAAAGCTAAGAAAATTGTAAGAGGTTAGGGAGAAAGGAGAAGGATGGAAGAAAGCATAGGAAAGGGCAGGGAAGAAAAAAGAGACTAAGGGAAAAGCAAAAGGGAAAATCGGGAATGGGTAGGAAGGAAAAGGAAAATGTAAAAGAAGGTAAAGGAAAACAGCGGAAGAAAGAGAAAGTAGGAAGGAAAGGTAAAGATAGAGATTGGAGCGAAGTTAGAATAAACCAGATGGTGGAGGGAAATGCTGCATCCTGGGTGAAAGTGTCAGTGGGGGACATGGTTGATGTGGTCCCACAGCTGATGCTGGAGTGGACGAATTTCGTGTTTAAATTTTCGGTAAAAGCATAATGATAACTTTGTTGCTCGAACTCCAATGAATATGCAACAGGAAATACCAACGAGGTCATACCACTGGTGCCGAGGGTATTTTTCAAACCATTAACTTGGAAAGCGTCATAATGGGTACAACAACCCGACTGTAACGAATGCACAAGTGCATAAAACAAATGTTAGCTGTGGGAGCATCATCACTTACAGAACAGAACTCAAACATAATCGCTGAGATCTGTTAATATATATAAACACCACGTGTCGGATTCGAATCCTGGGTATGCCATTTAGCGACCTAGGCCACACGGAGGTTAAAAGACATCAAACACCAGATATCTCGTATTTTGCCTATGTCTCGACCTCATCTCCGTAGGGGTGGCTCTACTGATATATTGCAGGTGTATGTGTTGGGTTTAGCAATAAGAGCTCTGAATATATATCACAAGTTAACCTTGTGGAAAAGCCACGAAAAAGACCGAAATGAATATAGCTTTCAGTACTAACAAGCCTTTGAGCTGGAGTATAATTTCAGTGGTACTCAAAGCTTTGAAAAGGAATAGAGTCCTTGGGATAAACTACGGTAATAGATTCAGACACACACACCGTATTATGAGCTGTAATCTTACATATGAATTCCATTCTACGAATATAGCTTCGTATGTTTACCCCCCAATACTATCCTTTTCTCGTATGGAAAAATGACATTGCTGGGCGGGAGTGGAATCGTTGTCTTCCTTCATCACACTTTGTTTACGTTATGGTCTGGTGGTCCCGGCCATTGTGGGAGCAAGTTACTCAAACACTAGGGGACGGTGGGTAGCAGAAGGGACCCCACCTCTCCTGAATGAAGAACCAATCAACTCCAGGCGCGTTAGGGTGTATGGGCCTGGAGAAGAAGGGTCAGGGGGTTGTTTCTATAGTGCTGTGGCACGGCAACCTCTTACTCGAGTTGCCGATTGAATTTTACAAGTGAGATTGTTATAATGTTCCTGTTGTATCATTTTAGTGTATGTCTTTATGCTGCAGTATTAGTTTAAAGTCTGCCCTCGTTGCACTACTCACTCATAGGGTGACCAACTTTACGGCCTAGGGGCCATGTTGCAGTTATCATGACTAAATGCACTTGTACAGTTGAATGACATTGATACAACACATGGCCTGAGAGCCATGTTGAAATCCTTGCTGCGCCTCAAGACCGATTTGCGTCTTATAACCGAGCGGTCCTTCTGCCCCAATTCATAACTCATGACTCATGACTCATGACTTATTGATCGAAATAGCGAGTCTTGAACCTAGTGGTCGTGTAACTCCTTGCTAAGCAGCCATGTTGCATTCTGTTCCATTACGATTATGATTAAGTGGTCCTGTTTCAGTCCATGAATGAGTGGTCCTGTTTCGATTCATGAATGAGAGGCTCCTTTACAGCTCATGTTTAAATGGTCCCGTTGGAATCTGTGGTTCTATTGCAATCTATAACTGAGTGATCCCTTTGCAGGTCATAAATTGGCGGCTAAATTGCACTTCATGACTGAATGCCACGTCTCAACTTTTATTATGTAAAAGAACATGTCCCAGCTCTTACATTTTCCGGTATCTCTGACATTTCTAATTTGCATGATTAACCTTATCATAGATAACCCTGATGTGATTCGGTGGGCATATCATGACCCTGAGGGTACTTGACTATCTATGTTTTAACCCTGATATCGCTGATTGGCTATATTGTAACCCTAACATAACTGACGCGCCAAAGCTTAACCCTGACCTAACAGAGCAAGTATATTGTGACTCAGCCGTGACTGACCGACTGACTGACTGGTCATGTTTTGGAACTCTGAAATGAGAGAGAGGCCACGGTGTATTATCAAAGAACAAGCCGGTTAAATGTGCAACCCTAACACGAATGACTTATCATTCTGTAAAATTTAATCAGTTGATAACTTTCACCTGTAACGTTACTGGGTGACCATGATCTGTTGTAAAAGAGCCTGTTGGCTATGCTGTAACACTGATATGACTAGATAGTCGGGCCGTAACCCGGCCATAACCAAGCAGTCATGTTTTTCACGTCACATAAGTATGCTGAATGGCTAAGTCGCAAGAGTGATGTAACGAGAAAATCTACACTGTCCGAGTGGTTCATGTAAACCTAACACGACTGTATACCTGACATGAATGATTAGTTTTGTTGCTATGACAAAACAAAATAACCATGCCGTTGATCCGACATGATCTTGTTGTAACACTGATATGAGTGAGTAATCATATTGTAACCCTGATATGAGTGACTGATCGTGTTGCAAGCCTGATATGACATTAATAATTCTGTCAGCCAGACATGAAGGAATGACCGTGTTGTTAGCTAGATATGACTATGTAATAGTACTGCATTGCTGAGATGTCTGATATGCATAACCCTGGCACGTTTAAGTGGCCATATACGGCTGAGAGTGTCAGATCGACTGTTCATCCTATAACGCTAACATGATATAAGTGACGGTAAATGAAACCTGACATAACTGAGTGGCCATTTCGTTATCCTGACGTGTTTCAGTGATCTTGTAACGCTAACATGACTAAGCGATCTTACTGTTACCTTCGCGTAACTCAGTCGTCGTTTTGTAACCTTGACATTACTCATTCGTCATATCATGAATCTCACATGACTAAGTGTGTCTGCTGTGCCTCATGACTGAGTAGCCGTATTCCAACCTTTGCTTAACATGAGAGACGACATGTTTTTATAATGTGGCCCTGACGTGTTAAAGTGACCAAGGTGTAAGCCTGACTCACATGATTGGCTGTGTTGCAATTTTGGCATAACAGAAGTTCTGTAACGCAACCCATTACTTAAGGACTTGCTGGGTGGGAAATATGAATGGCGTCTACTGTCTTGTCTGCCAGTTATGGACGGAAGTGTAGGCATAACGTCGCGTTATCTAGTGAGGACACAAACATCTCTCTGTTGTCAGTGCATATTTAGCTATAAGGAACAGATGTAGTGATATGGGGGAAATGTTATACAAAGAAAAGATCATCGCAAAATAAGATATATATATATATGTATATATATATATATATATATATATATATATATATATATATATATATATATATATAT
>JAYMFT010277552.1:0-10537 GCA_038088735.1 Panulirus argus | reverse complement strand
CAATTAGGGCCCGGCCTTGATGTGGACTTTTGTCCGTGACTGGAGCCTTCAACATAAAAAAAAAAAAAAAAAAATTATACGGCAGTAAAGCTACGGCAGTGACTAGCGACTGAGACACCCTCACTCTTCATATAAAAAGGTCTCTCCACTTGGGTAATATCAACGTTTAGGTTTGCTTAGTGAGACTGTATTAGGGACAAACATTCTTTAATCAAGTGAAGAGTTGGAAGTTTTCTTTTGCTAATATTTTGGAGATTATAAGCGATTGTATTTCTGAACTTTTAGCAGTGCAGTAGATATGAAATAGAATAAAATGATAAATATGAATTTTCTGCACAGTAACCTCACACCGTCGGTGTTCTGTATACATTAACAACAATATGGACAAGAGACTTGTCCTAATATTAACTGACCGTTTTGTTCCAACCTTTATCAAGAGAGGCTGACACGGCGGGTAAGTCGCGAAAACAGTTCAGTGAATTCAGGAAGGAACCTCTATCCCCATTCGATGCATTAGAATTGTCCGGGACGGTCTGTCCTACAGACGTATTCACCAAAAGTATAACGTGGTGAGATTGGCCTTAGAGTGCTCACAAAAGGCCATCTCAGAAGAGAAAAAAAAAAATAAGAAAAAAAGTTGAATTAGAAATTAATCAAGGCTCCGCAAGTGTCTGTAGACTTGACTAACTCACCCTAAAGGTGGAGAGGTTGTAGGAACGGAAAAAGACGTGAAAAGAAAAAAGAAAGATTGAGGTATGATAACTGTCAATCCTCGTGTGGTCAGAGTCTACACATAAACAGTTGGATGTGTGCCGCAAGTACGAGTCCATCAGGCTCTGAAGCGTTGAGGAACTCCTCGTCCTAAAGAAGCCCACCACCTCACCATGAACTGAAGTTGTGTTTAGATTTATTTCACTGACGTACAAAGAACAAGGATCATCAGACTTGTTAAATAGCTTATTTTGCAACAGGGAGAAATAATAATGGGAGATTAGCAAGTAAACCTTAACGGGTTTTAAATAGATTTATACAATACCTCTTTCAAGAGGTTTAATCTTGTATAGACAGCGATCTTATACAAGGAAAAGCTTATCATCATCGTTCATCAAGAATCTATTAAAACTGAAAATAAGGCAGAGTTTAAGATAAAGAAATTTAGGTTTTATTCAGATTTAGACTAAGAAGAAACGAGAAACTTGTTTATGTTTCCCTTCCAGTTCATTCTTGTATTCTGAAGACGTACGACGTAATTCCCCTTACCCCTGGAGTCATTTGCGGAGACAAATTATATGACAGAAAGTAATTTCAAAAATGTAATTAGGCTCTACGAGTCGAGAAAATGAGTTCAGGTGTTGTTAAACTGAGTTCAATTAATCTCGCATGTTTAAGACAAGCAAAACTTGTTTCTAAGTCGACCTACATCATGTTAAGGAGACGAGCCAACCCTAGTCAACATAGATTTGAGTACACGAAGTCAAATAAAGCAAAATAATTTCATCATTGTCTCGTAGAAAACACTGTTTCATAGTCATGTTAATTAACACTATATTTTGAGCTTGTCCCATTAGATTCTGAGTTCACATCTTACTTATCTTTTATCATTTGTTTACCGTAATATTACTGTTGTTTTTAAACTTCCTTCTAATTGTTTCCCCCCCCCTCTCTCTCTCTCTCTCTCTCTCTCTCTCTCTCTCTCTCTCTCTCTCTCTCTCTCTCTCTCTCTGTGGCACCTGGTAATCCGTGCCTCATTGCTGCTACTCCGTCCCCAACACTCTGTGCCCGGTACTCTGTACTTGGGTCTAGTGTCTTGTACCCTATACCTAGCACCCTGAGGGCAATACCATGTATCCAGCACACTTTATCTTTCATTCTGATTTTGGGCATCGTTTGGCTGACAACTTGTATATGGCACCCTGCGGCTGGCACTCCGTTAGTGGCACCCTGCAGTTGGTATCCCACAGCTAGCACCTTGCAGTAGGCATCCTGCAACTGACGCTTTGCATATGCCATCCTGCAGCTTGCATCCTGCAATAAACGTCCCTCAACTATCACCCTGCATCTGGCACTCTCTAGCTGGCACCCTGCGATTATGTAGCACCGTGTAGGCGGCATCCCTCAGTTAGCATTCTCTAGTTAGCGGTTATATTCTTACTTCCTTATTTCGAAGTGTTATCTGCCGTAACTTCCTCTTCAAGTTAATTTGAATCATTAAGAAAAAAATCTTCTGACATGTCAGTTCACGGACACGATATGTACCTTGTCTTGAGCGTATTACACTTGCCATTGTTAAGTGAACATTCCAATAGATGTACATGGGTAGACTTGTGTCATTGTTACGTGGGTCTGTAACTATACCAAAGAGGAAACAAAACTTGTGTAATAATTCGTTATGGAATGATTCACATCAAAATTCATGGAAATTTTACCTCCTAATTATGAGTTGACACAATGAGGACACTTTCACCCGAACTCTATAATGAGACGTTGAAAAAAACGGAATTATCCTAAAGATCGACATCCCTACATACGCCAGGAATTTCCTTGAACATTTGCGTCTCCAAAATCACCTGAATTTCCTTTAATCTCACGAACCTAAGAATGACTATGAATAAGAAAAGGTTGATACTATAAATCATGATAATTTCAAATCAACTTTTATCTTCCAATTCGATTGATATTAGCGTTAGAATGGTATCAAACAGACTTCCAGTTGGAAAACATTCGTGAAAGGAATCTCTGAAAATAAACCTTTAGAAATATGTTTACTGTTATTAAAGGATGTGTAGCTCGGTTTTGACAATATCCTCAATAATTTGAAACTTTTGAATATCACGTCTCACCCTAGCATTAGGCGCAAGAAATTGGCCAGAGGCTTCATCCCCAGGTGGGTAAACGTCTCCAGGTATAATTCATAAAAAACTTTCCCTGTAATGAAGGTAAGAGTTAAATCTGAGAGAGGTTCAGAATACGTTGGCAGCGTTATATCACCTTTAACGTGAATGACTAAGTACATAACCCGGAAAAAACTTTCCTCTCTCGTTGTTCTGTGAGCAGCAGCTGAAGCACGCGAAACATACACTCGTTTCTCACTGTTTATTTTCAGCAGCTGGGGCTGTGTGGTGTTGACATTGTTGGCTTGGGTCAGCTGGGGTCATATGTA
The DNA here is from genome assembly GCA_038088735.1 of Panulirus argus. NCBI lineage: Eukaryota > Metazoa > Arthropoda > Malacostraca > Decapoda > Palinuridae > Panulirus > Panulirus argus. The sequence continues at coordinate 7,377 of JAYMFT010277552.1, read as the reverse complement.
ACAACTGGTGTTGAAGCTGTGGCTGGGGTCATATGTAACTGGGGGTCATAAGTAACAGCTGGGGGCACTGTGCTGCAAATATGGCTCTGGTCATAACTCAGTTGGTGGGTCAGAACCAGTTCAAGATAGTTTACTCAAACAAAAGACCTCAGGTAACAGTCGTCAGTTTGAGACAGTTTGCGCACATAAAACAACCACGTTCAATTATCTACGTAAGATACTCATAGACGATATAACCTCATATAAACAAGATATCTTGTGGTAAAGGAAGATATCAGGTGGTAAACTCTACACCCTCTGGTGTACTCCAGGCCTCAGCTGTGTGTGTGTGTGTCCTCCTCATCAGGTGAGTTGGGGGACTCATCCCTCCCGAGCCTCGGCCCTGATGACGCCTGCTCCTCCTCCGTCGTGTGACGATCCAATGTCTTTCATTATGTCAGATTGTGGGTGTCTGAGCCATAAAGGTCACCGTGATGAGGGAAGCACCGCAGGTGAAGATTAGCCAACATTAATTACCCAAGGCAGGACACCATCACGTCCTCACGCTGCCGAATGATGCAGGGATCCTTTCTCTCCGTGTCTAAGAGACCCACAGGACAATGCTGGACGCTGGTCGTGGTAAGGAGGTGGTCACCTGTACTGCTTTGACCCAGAGCTGCAAAAGTGGGTTGAGGATATACCTAAATACCTAGTGGAGGAAATCCCTGGAGATCGGAGCCAGTGGACGGTTCATCCAAAAGGGATTAAGAAGCATTAGGGATCCTTATCTCGGGGAGAGAGAGAGAGAGGGAGAGAGAAAGGTGATTGTCCTGCAGTGCCAGACGTGTCTAGCTTAATGTTGCCAGTGAATCAGCTTTTCTGGTTGAAGTAATGAGTCAGGGCCAGTGAGTGCATGATGTTTGACCAGGGTCTCAAGATAGGCTACCCTGCTTGATCTTCGACCAGATGCTGATGGTAGGCTAGTCTGATGCTTAACCAGTGGCTAGCGATAGGCTGCTCTGCTTGATGTTTGACCAGGAGCTGAGGTTGGGTTGGTCTGTTTGCAGCCTGAGCCGATGTCTAAGGCTCTGTAGATCATCTATATTTTGAGCCCCCTAACAAGGGTTGGCTACCGTGCACGATTATCTGAACCCCTGGCTTGAGGCGTTCTTATCTGCTTTACGAGAACCGATGAGCTGGAATTGGGTGATTCTGACTGACTCTGAACCCTGGGTAAGGATGGGTTCCTCTGTCTGATGCCGGTGTATGTATATTAGAGCCAGACGACCGGTTTTGAGTGAACATTAATCTGTATTTCAACATAAAACAGTTAATAGGAAAAATTGTTCGATGATACAAATTGATACGCTTTTCATTTTCAGGGAGAGAATGTTTCCAAATAAACTTACGTCACTGTTTTAGGAAAGTGGTGAAACTGCCAATGTTGTTTCATTTGTCACTAACGTAGATTACTGAAACGATTGAATCCACATGGGAATTATTCATCGTCATTATTGAGTAAGATAATTGTATGTATAGTTCAAGAGGGGGAATGACTATCCACGTTGATGTCTCCCCTGCAGGGACAGTCATTGGATACTCCCCTGACGCGCGCACACACACACACCATATACGCACAGACGCGCACGGGTGCACGGGATACAATAGGAACGTATCAAGTCACCGGATATTGTTTGGAAATTAGGTAATAACAGCAACATTGTTGCAGTGATTTAGTAAGGAAATAGAGCTGCCAGCTGAAACACGTGTGGAAAATATAATGATTCAAACCATATTCATAAAAGGAGTGTTAGAGCAGCCAAAGGCTTAATAATACTACATTCTTTATCAGACTTCCTATGAAACAATTGATTTCATTTCAGCAATGGTCCAGTCACATAGCTTCAAGTTTCACGTGGAGAAAGACAAAAATATGACAAACAAATTGACAAGTAAGTTCTGTGAGTCCTAGGAACGTAGTAAATGGGTCATTGCTACTTTAATCCATCTTAATCAATAAAACATTTTCAGTTTAACCTGATCTTATGGATACAGGGGTGGCTTCAGCTTCAGTATTGCAAAATTTAGTAACGGGCTGGTACGGACACATGAATCTTGGAAGACGGAATCCTTAGAATTGCTGCTTCCTTATTTACATCTTGCTCCAGGAGTTCCTTCTATCCTTATGACACTCAAGCATAACCCAGGAGGTCAGCCATGTCCATCGGTCGGGACCTGAGGTCATAAAGTGTTGTGCTGTGTGTGCGTCTATGTGTAAAGAGTGCAGGGGAACTGGATAGTAAATGCTCGGTGTCCTTTTATGCATCATGGGCATAAAGTGTTTTAGGATATGTTGAAACGATGTTTATCTGTTGTAGTGGTAGGTGATATCTAGAGACTGAGAGGAACAGTGTAATTCGTTTTTGTCTAGAGAGTGTGGTTTATGATGGGTGTATGTCTGGCGGGATGGAGTTTAAGGCTGAGTTGGTACATCGGTTGTTTATTGCTTGGTTTATTTCGATGTGCATTTGTTATATATATATATATATATATATAAGTATATAAAAGTCGTTCTCTGGACAGGTTAAACCTTTATTTTTCTTGTACAAGTTTATTTCTGTCTTTCTGTGCCAGTCACAATTATTAAGAGAGATTAACAAGTGGATCTAGTTAGAATCATATTCTGTATGATATACTGTACCTTCCTGGCAAAATGATTGTACCAACCTCTCTATGAACATAAATGATAATTTCATGATTTACTGCTACACAAGCACACCTGAGCTCAGCTAATATTCGCTTTTCAATTTGCAAAATCAGTTTGGTCATAATATACAGACATGATAGCACTGGACATGATATAGGAAAGCCATCAGGTGACGAGGCAACATGAAAGACCATTTTGATGGCTTCATTTTAGGTTAAATCACGTATTTCTCAGAGGCAGAGCTATAACTCAAACTGTCCTTTTTCTGAAACATTGGAAAATATACATGTTATTGCCAGAGGAAGAAAATTATTAATATTCTTATCATAAGGAAATGAAAAGATTATAGAAAGGAAAATAAATGAAAATAGTTACTTGTCTTTTTAAAAAGTTGATTTTGGGAAGAAGAAATATAATCATGTGTAGCGAAGAAGCGCCTCACTGTTGGTGTGATATCGTCTCTTGGAGCAGTGCTGCATGGTGAGTTTGGTCATTTCCCTTAAGTCCTGTCAGCGCTGCGCTGTAGACGTGGCACCACCAGCCGAAAGGGTGACTTTGCCTCACTACTCCACTCCACTGGCGACCAGGACCCATCATTCCCTGTGTGTTCAAGGCACTCAAGGGCAGAGAGAGCGATAATTGCCTCAGTTACTCTGTAATGAGCAATAAACTTCAGTAAATAAAAAAAAATCTCATGAATCCGGGAAAAAAGATATCGTATAATAGAATCTTTTCGTTACTGTGCTCAACGCTTTGATTCACCAGATAAAGTGTGATTTAAATGTCCTATATTTATTCTCACTTTATCCTGGAAGTACAAGGACATATCGGGCACACGAATACGGCCCATCTTCAGTCAAATTGATTATGAATGATGCATCACAAAATAGATAACAAAAGAAGAATGAATCACATCTTGAAGTGTTACGAAAGAGAGCGGTGACGTGGACAATATGTTGATTGGTGGACCTTGTTCCCGCGGGGTGCTTGTTCTGCACTTTGATGATATATTTGAGTGCACGAACACGTGTGGCTGAGAGCGTGACCAGCTGAGGTGAAGCGTGACTCTCTGCCTCAGTGGTCGAGTGGGTTAATGGCCAAGTGGTTGGGTGAGTGGTGGCTGGACACCTGAGAAGCCGGATGGCCGACACCTAACCCAACGGTGTAGATTGGAGTCTATCAAATAGTTATTGAGCCTCTCATGAGGAAACGCCAACCAGGGAGAGGCGGGTAGGGTGGGCTCCACGGTGGAATGTTAACGGTCAGGGTAAAGAGGTCGTGTAGGCCTAGTGCGATGTAGATAGTCATGTAGACCTAGTGTGACGAGGAAAGTAGTCATTCAGACTAGGGTGATCCCTTTTCTTCCTCTTTCTTTCTTCCATCTACCCATTAACTTGTTGATCTGTTCTTTTCTTTTCCCCTTGTTCACTTGCTGTTTTTCATCTTGTTATTTCTCTTCTGGGTCATAGAATTATTCGTGATCATTATTACTATCTATTCACATCTTATGCGTTGACTTACCATCTTAACATACCATCAGTAGCTCTTCCTTCTCTCAATAACTCACCATCTCCCCTTACTGGTCCCTCTCTACCGCTGCCACCTGCATTATCAACTATTCCCTCATAAACTTCCCATCCAGTACCTTGCCAAATGGTACCCCGGGGAGCATCTTTGGGAATGGGTCAGATCAGGCTCGGGAAATGGTCGGTCTTATGGGAGTGTTATAACCCAGATGTTCCCATTTGTCTGATGGTCTGCACACGGTAAAGATCGCACCCTGCGCGCCTTGCCTGTGGTACCCCCACCAACCCACAGGGTCACTGGACGTCCCATGTTTCCTGTTCTCAGTTGCAGAACTTACAGGGCTGATCATCTTTGAGAATGGTACAAGTATATTAAGGTACTAATAGTTGCCGTTGGGGTTATTCAATCACAAATGCAAGATTCGTTTGTTACGAGTTACAGGATCAAGGTTATAAACGAAAATGGCTGGTAATAAAAAGTTTGGTGTGGTGATGTACATCTAGGACCCGAGGACCACATCGAAGACCCTCTTTGTATGGCCGAACATCCTCGCCGTGGCCAACGAGAACTCTTAGGGCGAGTGAACCTTCAGGGTTATGTGGCACATCGATGGAGTAACGTTAGTGTCGGGGGATGACGGGTCGAGGGGGTAGGAGGATGACGGGTAAAGTATGAGGGAGGGAGTGATAGAGGAATGGGATGGGTGACAGGAGGAGGGAAGAGAGCAGTGGTGATACCTCACGAAAGAGTAGGAGGAAGCCTGAGGCAGAGAGTCTTGGGAGAGGCCATTTCATCCATACAGTGTGTGTGTGTGTGTGTGTGTAAAAAGTCAAGACAACAAGAATTTAGATAGCAATCTTAAATCTGGAAACGTCCGTTCTGCCCCAAGCCTCAGGACAAGAAAGGTTAAAATGATTCTAAGCCGCCAGGCTTACGGAGGACTTGAAGTAAATGGGACGAAATCAGGATCGTGTCGGGTAAGGCTGTTATATGCACCCCGACAGAGAGAGAGAGAGAGAGAGAAACCATATTAAATGAGAAAAAAACATTTCTTTATGGCGGAAAATATTATTTATTTCATTTGGACGTTCACCACCAAACACACAGCCCATAAATAAGAAGCAACCAACCAACACGTGTCTCCTGGAAGCGCCAGAGGTGCGAACACAGAAGAAAAATAATACCTAAAGGAAAACCTTTTCTACTGGAAGGATACAAAAGGTGTGGGTAAAAGCCCTGTCCAGGGCGCACCACCTCCTGGAAACCCAAAGAGACCCAGCTCGCCATTCTCTGGCGCTCTGAAGGAGCGGTTTTCTTCTCCAGGAGGACAAAAGGATTAGCGGAGAGAAATGACAATGTCATCGCCGCCGCTGCTACATGATCACGTTCTCATAAGGTGTAGGACTGGACAGAGGAGGGCAGGGAGAAACCGCTGCTTCCCATAGCTTCTTTATGGGGACGAACCACAACGAGGATTAACCGTAAAGTTGCCTCCACCCTCGGTCGAACAACGAAAAGTGGAACTTTCTTCATTCTTCTGTTTTTGCTTCTTGCTAAAGCCTTTGTTTCCTTTAAGAGTTAGGTCGACAAACACTTGAGAAGCTCTGATGAGTTTCTTCATTCATTCTCTTACCCAGTATTTCATTTCATCCGAGGTGGCCATGACTGGGGCATGCTTTGCCTGGCTATTCTGGAAACCATGAAGATAGGAGGAGGAAAGAATACGAGAAGGTTGGATTGGTTGGAGGAAGAGATGGACGGAGGGAGGAAGGGTGGATAGAAAGGTTTCAACAGCTGGAGGATGGAATGACTGGAGAGTACTGGCGAACATAAAGAGATGCAGTGGGTTTACGAGTGTAATGACTGAGGTGGCAATTCAAAACATACTGACCTCCGTACTTCCTCAGAACTGTTGACAATACTGAGCATGTAGGATGAAGTTTGGGTTTAGAAATGAAATTTCACACAACAGTAGAATGGAAAACCATCTTTTTTTTCAACAACTTCTATACTAACTTGAAATTTTTTTCAGGGAAGAGCGGTTGCATATTGGTAAGGATGAGTCCCCGATATGGCGTCCAGTTAGCAACCTTCAGTGCTTGGGCATCGCGGTGAGTGTATGGCAAGTGCACATACACACCGCATCTATCACGGAAGGAGAAAAGTTGACCATAGCTCGCTCTATAAAGGTATTCGGTGATCATAACGATACTGATGTTTTACGTATGCAAATCCGTCTGTGTGTGTGTGTGTATATGGGTGAAAATCCATGAGCATGATGAAAGATGTACGCACATGCACTCACAACGAAACACACAAACACACGCACACACGCACACACACACACACACACACAACGACCCAGAAGGAGAGGAAAGTCTACTTCCTTCCCCTCTGGGTCAGCCATTAAGGAAAGCGTGGCGCGTAACGAGTGGCCCAACGCCGCCCTATACCCCGGCTGTCTACAGGGGCGACTGTAAACCCTCAGGAATGGCACTATTTTGCCCCGGCTGTCTACAGGGGCGACTGTAAACCCTCAGGAATGGCACTGTTTTGCCCCGGCTGTCAACACAATACGGGGGCGGGCGGGGGGACAGGACCAGGCAGGCAGGGGAATCGACTCCCAAAACAACTTTCACGAATTTCCATCGAGTTCCCTCAATCAAGGCCTGAATCCTTCCTCATAGGCGGGCTCTCTCTCTCTCTCTCTCTCTCTCTCTCTCTCTCTCTCTGCACAGACTAATCCTGACTCCAGACAATATCTCTTCCAAGGTGCTCTTAGGTAAGTGCTGTCTTTTTATTCGTCTGTATGTCTATATTTCCCTCTCTGTTTACCTATCTATCTATCCATCTATTTATCTATCTATCATATATGTGTCTTCCCATCATCATCAATCCATCTTTTTCTTCTTCTGTTTATCCATCTATATATGTATGGACTCCCGTGGTGTAGCTGTTAGCGTTCCCGACCGTGACGCACTTACGGGCCGCCCAGAGTCGAGAGCATAGGTTCGAATCCTGGTTGCGGCAGTCGGTCCACAGTCAACCTAGCTGTTCATCCACCCCTAGGGGTTGATCGATAAAATTGGCACCTGGCTCAGGCTAGGGTATATATATATATATATATATATATATATATATATATATATATATATATATATATA
>JAYMFT010277541.1:0-10537 GCA_038088735.1 Panulirus argus | reverse complement strand
ATATATATATATATATATATATATTCTATCTTAGGCCAAGCATTCACTCATCAACCAACCCTAAATAAGAGGATGAATGGATGAGTTGGTGTGAGCCTCCTACCATGTCTGGAATTCAAACATGTGTTCCATGTGATTTACAGGTGCCCTTGTTAATCACTACACTGGGAAAGCAGAGCAGTGCTTTTGGCCCTTTTGTTGAGGGCTCATCCTTAAGACTGTGTCGTGCTGAAACACTGAGTTATGAAACTGGGGGCATTCTATCAATTATAAGAGGGACAGCTGCAGACGCTTTTGTTCTTAAGTGATAAGTGTTGAAATGGATCTGTGGATGAACATGGATAGGCAGCTGTATTTTGCACTCCATACTCCATACAGTAATGCTGATACAAATGGAAACCTTGGATTAATGAGAAAGAATTCCTTGTGCTTTAAGTGAGACACATTCCTCTTTGTTTAGAAGGGGCTGGTCTGAACAGTGTTTAAACATGGACAGTATCTCTGTATCTCGGGCAAAATCTGCAGCCTGGGGTGGAATGGTGTTGGAAAAAATTCTTACTCTAGGCCTCAGCAACAAGAAGTAACCCTATCAGAGAGGAGATAAAATACCTATGTACAAAAAGAATTCATGGAATATACATTTCAGGCATGCCCATCATTCCCTTAAAAAGGAACTCTTAAACCTGTGGCACCTTCCACATGATTCTGAAGTTTGACTAGGAGACAGTCTTTTGAAACTCATCCCCTTCCTCCCTTCAAAGATGCAGATGTTGCTTCACTAAATGCCAATAAGGTTCAGCATAACCATAAATGCATGACTGTGGTATTTCCATATTCACTGATCCTAAACATATATCTTTTTTACTTATTTTGCTAAAAAAAAGAAAGTGCGTAATGCCACAAGATCTAGAGTACCAAAGAAATATGTCCAAGCAGTGTCTTAAATCACTTTTGCATTGTAAGAATTTGGAAATTTCAATTAAACTGCTGTTGAAAGATAAAATCAAAAAGGCAACACAAATTAATGAATAAATACATGGAAAAGGATGGTTAGCAAGATATCATTTTAAAATATCAGTGAGGAAAATTCATATGTAAAATAAATGTGCAACACTTACCCAACTTCTGCCAAAATTTTCAAACCAGAGCACTCAAGCTTGCATATTAATTAGTTTACTAATGTGATAAATATATGTAATCTTATATGTATAAACCCTTTCTCAAGAAACATATCTTTTAAAACTCATGAGGATAGTATACAATATGGACTGTAATGTACATCCAGTGCTTGTATTGTAAAATTTCAACAAGACAGATGGTAGCCAGTGTGGGTTCCAGGGTATTCCCCTCCTGTGAAAACTGTGAAAAAAATATGTAAGTGCATATAGCTACATTCTACTGACTTTTGAGGGGAAAAATTTACGCAGCAATACTTTGCAACATTTGGGCTGATGGTAAAGCATATTTCATTTAGCTAAAACAGGGTAGTTTATTTGATTTTGAGTTAACAAAGGAAATGCCACCTCCTCATTCAGACAATAAGAGGAATGAATACTTGGTTTTGATTTCACAAGGGGAATGCAATACCTCTCATTCCCACTTAATTCTACCTCTGCTTACATCACATACTGAAGATGATATCAAAGGCTTGATAAAGTTAATATATGGGTGTTTAATGAGGCTGATATCAAATTCCAGGACAGCCAATCCATCATCAGAAAATTTCTTGCAAAATCACATCCAAAACAGTTTTCATTATGTGTAAAACAATTTTTACTGGGAGAAATTGTCATGTGTTGCAGGTGTAGTAAATAGGTCTATGGCTTAGGGAAAAAGTTTTGGAGGGGAGGAAGAAATGGAATTATAAAGCTGATTCAATTTTGCTTTATGGTCGTATGATCTAAAAACTGGTTATACCATGGCAAACTTTTAACATGCAAGACTTCAAGCTATGACATGCTCAAAACATAAGATTATGAATCTATCAAACACAAAACTTGTAATAGTTCTGTTACAAATATGCTATCCTCTGTAAAAGAAAGGTATAAATATAAGATATAAACATGAGCTAATACATAAAAAAAAACTATATTTGTCAACAAAATTCTCCTCATAATTATTTCTTTCATTAACAAAGGAGTGCTGAAATCTTGCCTGGTATTGATTTTACCTTGTCTTTGAAGTGCTCCATAACGCCTGCTGTGGTAGAGGTGCAGTGGATGAGGATGAGACCCATACAGCGATCTGGGTAGGCCATTCCAAAGCGGGCTAGGATGTTGGCCCCAGCACCTTCACCAAGACCAATAATCAAATTCACGCTCAGTTTATCCAGTACAGTAACCAGATCCTCAGCAATCATCTGCATGGTTGGGAAGACGTAACTGAAAAATACAAATGAAAGTTAGAGCACAATCACTATGTAAGCAGGTTACAATTTTGCAATAAAATATCTAACAAGTGTATACAGAACTGAGTATTTTTTGGATGTGTCGAGAGATGGTTGGTAGGAGAGCTCAGAACAGTGGTGAACAGTTTCAGCATTTTTCTGGCCAGTTTGAAATGAGATACACAGTAAACTTTCAAAAAGATCAGTGATAGCTATCAGCAAATGAAACCTACATAAATGTACACCAGTTACGCATTTATAGCTGAGATATCTTATCATCCCGAAAATATTTTCTATAGATGTATAGAAACATTACTGCATAAATATCTAATGTTGGTTGTAGAGATACCATCTTCTCATGAGTCTGGGACCTTATTTAGTACGCCAGTGAACTGGCCTCAGTACCTTTAGAAGCCTAACCGTGGCCAGAAAATGTTTTAAATACTGATCCAGAGAGTTTTTGATGTTTTAACTGAGAAGTCCATTTCTTTAATTTCTAATGATAAAGTGCTGAACAGTTTGGGGAATTATTCCACCGACAAATTTATATCTTTTTTTTTTTGCTGTGAATGAGCCAATAGTAATGTGTCCAAGCATTATGCTTTAGGGTCAGAGTCTTTAGCATATATTGTATCGGTAAAACAGAGGCAAAGGCACTAAACACCTGGCCAAAGTTATGACCATGCCACCACAAGAATTTAAAGACTCATGACAGCTCCGCTGAAAGCAGGAAGCGAAGCGGTTGTTAAAATACTAGACAGTAACGATGACTGCAAGTCACAGGTTTTTCAAACAGCATTATGGAACAAAGATCAAATATAGAGAAACAATCGTGTAACCTGGGATGACACCTGCACCGACCCCCCCTCCCTCTTAACGGTTAGGTACCTCCACATGGGCACTTCCAAGGTGAGGTGCTCCCCACACGAACCCTTGTGATGAGGTACCTCCCACACAACCCCTTCCACAATGAGGAACCCCCCACATGACCCCTTCCACAGTGAGGTACCTCCACATATCCCAGCTACTTATCTGAAACATTCTGAGTAACTTATCTCTTCCCTTCACATTAACCATCCATATGTTTCCCCGAAGCTGATGTTATCTGACCTTGTTTTCACCTCATTTAATACTCCCACATTATTCTCAGTCATTTCCTCCCAGCCAACAGACTTACAAAATTTTATTATTTTTCCTCAAACGACCAAAGCTAAATATATTTTGTCGCCTATTTCCTTCCACCTGATGCACCCATATACTCTCATAGTCAAACGTCTTCACGTAATACAAACTGAGTATCATCCTAACTCCCTTAGCGAACTAGAAATAAAATCTTGTTTACCAGCATCACTTTCAACCTTCAGTGCGAGTTTCCCTTTGAAGATCAGCTCATACCTGGAATTCCGACCGAAGGTCGAAGCATCGTTTGATTTTTTTCTACTTTGTGTCTGCCCTGCCTTTCCTGTCAACACAGTCTCTTTAAATCCCTTTATATGAGTCATAGGCGACCGGCAGTCTCATATTTTTCTTCCCTCAGATAAAAACTTCGACCCCTGAACTAACGCGACCAAGGTTAGACAGCATCTGAAGAGAGTTAGGCTCCATCCACAAACTCCCACAAAGAGAGCTGCTTGCCGGCGAACGTTACCCTGAAGGTCGTGGAATCATGGGAACAAAAGGTAAAGAGAAAAAAAAAAAAATGCCTCAGGATCCTGAGGCAGGGTCCAGGATCACCTACCCCCACACAGGAGGGCAGGTCGGACTCCACAAAAGGAGCCGACGCCTTTAAGCCGGTAACGATGAGCAGCCTAGTCCAGCCAAGGCCCTTGCCCGCTCGGCTCCTCCTCCGGCACCACCCCTCCCGCCAATCGATGCCAACTCAACTCAAATGAAGATGTACTTCTCAGGTGTCATCTTAAAGGAGCATAACCTGGGAGGGAAATCTGTCGAAGAATATGTCTGACGTGAAGGGCGGATGGCTTTGGGTAGTGGCGCATCCCATGATGGGATGATGTTTGGTAATGCATTCATTTGTAAGAAGTTAGTTAAGTTAGTTGGTCAAGAAAAGTTTTCATGGAAGAGAACCATACCTTCACCTTTCTCTCTCTCTTTCGTTGTGGGTCAGAGAATCTAATTCACTTTCTATACATGGTAATTAGGTATTTCATTAAGACTAACGCTATTTTCAAAAATCATGGTTATCGGAAGATTATTTTTTTCCTCCATTTCCCAAATGAATTTAGGTGACGGTAATATGGTTCCCACGTGGGTGTTGGTCTCTTGTGGGAGGCGTCACTCCGGGCCACTGGTGTGTGTTAGTCATGGACACCCAGGCACGAGCCAACCAGAGTCCTGAACGCGTGCCTAGCAGGAGGACCACTGGCGTCTCCCTCCCTCCTAAACGGCCTGCCTTCCTCTCCAGCACTCTCCCGCTCCTTCTCTTATGGCCTCCCAAACCTCTCTCTCTCCCCAGTGTCTCCTCACCCTTGGCCTCCCCTGCACCTTGGAGAGCGATGAGCTTATCAGGGCCGAAACACTGGTACTGCCGAGCAACAGCGGCCCTCACACAGATAATACCCGCCAAGTTAGTGTTTACTGCAAGCACTGACTGTGGTTCCTTATCATTACATGAGCGCAAACTTATTCATGTCTGTTGATTGTATCTGGGAAGTTTGTATGGAAGAGTGGTGAATGAGAGGGTGGTGGTACGCACAGGTCGCATCCAGTGGTGTGACAAAACAATCGAAGGTTATATGCAGCCCGAGGCAAAGGTGTCCTGCCGCTGATATATTTGTTCCTCCTTACTGTCATTCCTACAACCAAATGAAGAGTGTTTTGTGAACGGCTGAGACTGTACTGGAATAATAAAAAACAAGTCACCAAGAATTACGGTTTTATCTTCACATACGTTCTCTTCGCAACGGTACGTTGTCATATATATATATATATATATATATATATATATATATATATATATATATATATATATATATAACTTTTGTAATAACCTCCAGTTTCATGCTGAAATATTAAAAAATGCCAGTACTGAGAGTATAACGAATATTCCATGGTAAACGATACTGGTGTAAATTCTATCATGTATTATGGTGCTGGTGTAATGCAATCCAGCGGTCCTATTCTTAAAGGCTTGAGGCACAGTGCGATCCGCGATGCATGGTTACTTTGAGCCCAAGAAAAAAATCATTTATTTCTATATCATGAACTCTTTTTTGTTTGTGTCTGTATGTGTTGGTGGTGGTAGGGGTGTTAAAATAATATCTTGTACAGATTGTAGTATTAGTTCTTCTATTGATGCAAAATTTAGTTTTACCACGAAGTGAAAGAAAATGAGATTAGGCGGTTCTATGCTCATTCATTTTGGTTTACTATACTGTCAATATGTTCATCTAATACTTTGATTGATTAGCATATGAAGCTTAAAGACCTTGTTATAAAATAAGAGCTTCTGTTAAGGTAAGGTTGTGAGAGGAAACGCATATCAGCACCGTACTGATAAGACGTCTCAGAGAAGGAGCCAAACTTAGTGTAGGTGAAGAGCATCGCCGTTATACGGTGGACTTTTGCTGTTTAGGGCAAACGCCACTTCGCAGCAGATTTGTACTCTGTGTAATTAAGGTATGTTACCGACACTGGCTTTAATGATCTCTGGCTGATGACAGCCCTCACATCCAAACAACATTCCCTACCCGACTACTGCTCCTGACAGAGTACTTTGGGGGAATTTAATCTAAACCATAGAAAAGACGCTATATGTTAGTCAACAGAAAGCTGAACTAACAAAGTCCCAGGCAGATACAAGGGTTCAGCTCTGTTGGTTCTCCCCTTTATTTTGACAGTTAGAAGGCTAATGTTTGTTGCACTGACAGATATTGTTTTGACTCTACTCAGTTCCTCGCGAGAGCATTGTGCTGACCTTATTTAAGTGTGGCTTGCATGTTGCAGGCCTGTTAGGGTTTATTTGTATCATTCAGATATTCTAATGTCATGGTCAACCTTATGGCAGCTAACTCCAGATCTGTCAGCTTTTCTCCTATCGTTAGACAGTATTTTCTTTTTACATATATTCCTGAAATCCTTAAGCAAGAGTTTTCTACAGAAAGTACACTAGGTAAGACCTGCACCGCATTGGATTTTCCACCTAGTCAATCTTCTTACTGGGATTGTCGCTCCTTTGGGCGAAATAATAAATTAAATAGCGATAATCGTCAGAATGACTCAGGTGAATTTAACGTAATTAATGAAGTAAAGAGCTATTTAGCTCCAGATATAACAATAATATCAAATGATTGAAAGAACCAGAACTTTGACAGATGTCTACTTTACTGATGGCATTGGACTGAAAACTTTCTTGACTCATAACCTGAGACGGACAAGGGCTGCACCAGGGATACAATGCCGACAAAGACACCTACATGAACCTTTACAAAAGCAGCATAGGGTTCTACAGAGTCTGTTGAATCCAGACGGCAAAATAAGCCTATCCGAGGACCGTGTAACAATAGCGGGACTCGAGACCCACGGAGAGAGGAAGGGGAACCATCGTGTAAGGTGGAGGGGGGTTCAACAATAGCCGCACAACGCACCAGTCTTAGAGTTAATCCCACACAAGAAGCTTGAGATTTCTGTCGCGTATTCCGGAAAGGAAAACCTTTTATCAAAATGGAAGTTTACAGTCACCAGCCATGACTAAAGACTCACTTATTCTTCACTTACAAGTTCAGTTTAAGGTAACCTTTGCTGTAGTCATATAAGTTTTAACACATTAAATCAAATGCTTTGATTTTCTTGTCAAGATTTTTATAATTTTACAGACAGCTCCTTAAACCCAAGTGAATGTGGACTACCTACCTACCTACCTACCTACCAGGCAACGACATAAGGTTAATATGGAACTCTTGATCCCGGTACCGGATCCTTCACCAGTGTTTAAATAACTGGATTATGGAAATGAAGTTTATCGGGGAAAAAAGGATTACCTAAAGATTTGTCCTCCACTCTCGCAAAAAGTAAAAAAAGTTAAATTAGGTTAGGTTTGGTTGTAAAAAAAAAAGATAGCCTATGTTTGTTGTTGGGGGAAAAAAATAGCCTAAGTTTAGAGAAATGTTACGGGTACGAATCTCCAGCCAAACCTAATACTTTCTTCATCCCCGGAGAGCGCTAGTACGACGGTGCGACCTTAGGGTATTTCAATATTAAAAAAGCTTGTTCTGGAGCGAAAAGGGACCCCAGCCACAAGACGGCGAGGAGCCTGCACAAACATCCTTTGAGTATGGTGGTCTGGTATTTGATTTGACTCTCAAGGGTGAGATCAAAGGTTAATACAACATACCCCAAGGTGTTTTTTACGCTATACCTAAACACCTAGTTTTGCATAACGATCATAGGAAACCTTTTATAGGTTCCGACTGATTGAATATTCAATCATTTTGCTGGCATATATATTCATATGTGGTCAGTTCTCAGCCTAGTTACTTCTCAACAGATTCATGTTTTATCTGTGTTCACGTCAGTAATGTACTGTATGTTGCAGATTTGATCACAAGACTTTGTGAATGTATGGTTTTTTCCTGCATTGCTGTACGAGATTAGCGTGAAGGTTCGCTGTCATCAACACTACACCGCCAAAAGTATTTGTTCATACAACTTGACTGACTGACTTGAAACAGCGCCTGGGCTCAGTGAGCTCTTGTATCTGCTATCCTCTTACTTTTTCTTATATTTTTTTCAACGCTTTCCTTCTCACTGCATTTTTTAAAATCCTCCAACAAACTTCTCGCAAGTTCCTCACCACTCAGGGCCTGTTCTTTCAGTGAGGAGAGATAGTCACACGTTTAGATAGAGCCACCTGGACGTGGACCTGGACTTAATAGTATCTCTTACCTTGCCAGACAGACCAGGATAAACTCACAGGAAAATGATTTTGGATGACTCTTCTATTACCTCCTCGCTTCAAGGCCTCGAACCAACCACACTTCTTTTTTTCATGTTCGTTTAACCACCAGGTAATGCCCCCCCCCCCTTTTTTTGTGAGGTGACTCAACACATTTTTTACACAGGAAAAAATTTCCTACCAGTGTAATGCGTGTAATGGCATGTGTTGCTCTTTCGTGGTATATATCGGGGAAGGTAAGGCAGAACCTGGACCGTTGCAGCCTTTAACTTTGAAGTAACATCGGCTGCTGTTCGTGACGATGCCTCCTCGGGCTGTGTCCATGCCAGTGTCTTGTGCTGCAACTGTGTACTTGCCTTTTGGTGTACCTCATCCTGCCACCTCCTACCCCTTGGTGTACCCCCATTCAGCCACTTACTCCCTGATGTACCGTACCCTACAACCCCACCACACACCCCGACCACCACACGGAAGCTAAAAAGTGTAATCCAATAGTATTAATTAACGAAACAAAGAGTTATTTAGTTCCACACATGATAATGTCTTTAATTACCCGAGCGAGACAGAACTTGAACAGATGTCCACTTTACTAATGACATCGGTTTAAAAACTTTCATTACTTTCATGACCCAGGCCAGCCAGACAAGGGCTGCACCAGGGACAGATTGCTGCCCTACGACACACTGCCCACCACACGCCCCACCCACCCATCCATCCGCCTGCCATCGGTCGGTCTCCATTAAGGGATCCACCACGATCTCTCCTGATACCTGGGGGAGTATAACAATCAATACTCTTACCCCTAAGTCGAATTGCCTATAAAGGTCAAGCGAGGCGTCACCCCTCACAGACATGTGGGGAATCATGAGTTCGAAAGAGGATTTTTTTTTTTTTATATACGACTGGTGTGAGACTACCTGTAGCCACACGTGGTTCATTTTCCCCAAGATAAGGACGGGAAATGTCGTCCCAGGTGCCTACGGCAGCATCATAGGTATTTCACCTTGAGGGGGTGGGAGGGACGATTGCTCAGTGCGGGAAGACGAGCGAGCATTCGAGCGGGAAGGGAAAGGAACGTGAGCTGAGGTATGAATAGCAGAATCATCAGCGCTTTGTTAGATTTACGGGTGTCTTACTCTACTGCCAGTGAGAGGAAGGGCTTAGGGGGATCGAGTGCTGGCCCTTTCCAACATCCCCGCTGATTCAATGCATATCCCTTTACAACTACCTGTTGTAATTATGTATTACTGCCATACAAGGAGGAAGTTCTACATTCTTGGGGCCCCATCTCGTAAACTTTCTCTGCTGTCATACAAATGATTTTATTTTTTGCATACTGTCAACATTAATTTAGTTTATTCCAATCATTCAATACTTTATCACTCCTTGCTCTACTCTCTTAAATGGAGAGAATTTTTGTCCTTTAATCTACTTATGTCTTCCCTTATTCCTGCCTGAAGATCCACATTCTTTACCAACCTCCTACGTGGAACAGTGTCAAACGCTTTCAGGCAGTCCAGATGCACATAATCAACTGAACATTTCTCATTTGTCTTAAACGGAGATCGCTTCCTCAAAAAAGTCTAAGAGGTTTCGTAACGCATAACGTCCTTTCCTTAATATTAAGCCGTGTTGTCTCCTTTGCAGACAGTTTCTTCAACACAAGTTGTCAGCCACCTGCTCCCTGATTACCTCGTTCAGTGTTTTAACTGCCCACAATCGTCATAAAGACTCGTCTGCAGTTCAGAGGAGTTTCACAATATCTTAAAGACAGGTAAAAAATTTGCAGTCTTCCACTTTCTTGGCACTTTGCCTTCCTCCAGCCACATGCAGAACAATACTTCAAACAGCCTGTCAAGGGTATCTGCACACTTTATCAGCACATATGGAGAAATTTCATCCAGTAGACCACGAGCGTTGTATGAGGTCAAGGCTCTTTATCAGTGTGTGTGTGTGTGTGTGTGTGTGTGTACAACATGTAAACTACCTGGCCAAGCATGAGGCTTTGAGAACACATTACACGGGGGCTTGTCCCTAACTCCCTTCTGATGTGGTAGACTGGATATACTGCGGCAATCAGAGCTACGGACAAGCGCAGGTTATACTTTAGGAACCAAAAAGAAGAAAAAAGCTCAAGGAGCCACGCCTGTTCAGCCTACTGCCGTCAGATATATGGTACACGGGGAGAGAGAGAGAGAGAGAGAGAGAGAGAGAGAGAGAGAGAGAGAGAGAGAGAGGCA
>JAYMFT010277540.1:0-24101 GCA_038088735.1 Panulirus argus | reverse complement strand
CTCGCTAATGCGGGAAACGGCGAATATGTATGAAAAAAATATATATATATATATATATATATTTATTTTCATACTCTGTTTCCCTTGTTAGCGAGGTTGTGCCTGGAACGGATGGAGAAATGTCATATCCATTCACATCTATAGTCTAGCTGTCTTGTGTAATGTACCAAAACCATAGCTCCCTATCTACATCCAGGCCCCACAGACATTTCTTTGGTTTACCGTGGTTGCTTCACATGCCATGGTTCAGTTCATTGACAGCATGTCGACTCCAGTGTACCACATCGTTCCAATGCAGTCTGACCCATGCACACCTTTCACCCTCCTGTATGTTCAGGCCCTGATTGCTCAAAATCTTTTTTGCTCCATCCTTCCATCTCCAATTTGGTCTCCCTGTTCTTCTTACCTCCACTTGTAACACATATAACCTCTTTGTCAACCTTTCCCCTCTCATCCTCTCCATGTCTAAACCATTTCAGCACACCTTTTACTATCTCAACCACTGTTTTTATTATCACACATCTTTCTTATTCTTCCATTACTTAATCAATCCAACCACCTCACACCACATATTGTCCTAAAACTTTTATTTTCCATCACATCCACCCTTCTCTGCACAGCTTTATTTATGGCCCATGCTCACATCCAAATGATAATGTTGGGACTACTATTGCTTCAGACATACCCATTTTTGCCCTTCTAGATAATGTTCTTTCTACACACCTCTTTGTCAACCTTTCCTCTCTCCTCTATCAAACCATGTCATGCCATGTATTGTCTTTGGTAAATATAAATGGGAAGAGGACATCCTTACTAGTATATCTAATAAAGTCCTGCCACAGTAAACTGTATGTACAGTTGGAGTCCTTATAGGGTTAGACAGTGGTCATCATCAATTGTTTTTTTCACCTCTTTACAATTATGTAGCTGACTTTTCATGCCAGTGATACCCATTAGAGGTCTGTTGTTGATAAGGTGTGGAAATTTTTTTCTCTTATCTCGGTACTCCAATAATCACTCTTATGAGTGGATGATTGTTCACCTGAAGGTCATATGTATACAGTGGCCCTATAGGAAATACATATTTTGTTTGATAACCCAAGTTTTAGGAGGAGGTTCTTGTGATATGGATCAGTTGTTGAGTAAAGGGAGAAGAGTAACATGAGAAATGTGGATATATAAGTGGTGGAGTACATAAGAAGGAAAAGGAGTGTCCCCAGTTAACTTCCTGTAATGAAAGAAATTATGTAACGATTGCACCTAATTTTCTCTCCAAGTAATCCTGGTTTACTGATTGTTCAGAATTTCTGCCACATTAACTGTGCAATCCTGGGGTGATGGAGGACTTTGGTACATATGTAAATACAGAATGTTCCCAAGAAAATATTTTAATAGTTTCTTTCCCATACATGTCAGCCACTCAATTTTGCACATGTATGTAGTGAGAAAAGTATGTTATTTCTGCATACATTCATATTATTCACCAATAATGCTGTGTCCTTGTATAAGTGAAATGAGTAGTTTTCAGTGTAAAGAAACGTATCTCCCCATATCATCTTAACATTTGCCAAGAAATATCCTTCACACTAAATTTTAATATGAAAGGTGCAACATTTTTAGATACACGCCTGTTGCCAGGATTTTCATAGGGGGGTGTTTGTTTCCGAGATGGATTTCGGGACTGTGTGTATACATTTTACACAGCAAAGTGCAGAATACCTTGTTTTAAAGGATTTACATGATATTCTGTTATAATATCCTGAGGATAAAAACCTTCAAAATAACCATACATCTTGGACACCTGTTCCCTCTGGGAATTCCCTCAAGGGGGTGGCCACAGCCAGTCTCCATAACTGGTGAACAACAATGCCACTTTGTAGCCTTTAGTGCCTCGCCTTTAGCAGGCCACTGGCAGAGTACAACTCTAGCACAGCGTCTCCAGAGGCTCCTACCTAATGTTCCTTAGAGGCTCCTACCTAATGTTCCTTCCAACTACTGCCTAATGTGTCTACCTTATGTTCCAACCTGCTGCTTCTATCTAATGCTCCCACATACAACTTCTACCTAAGGTTTCTAGCTAGTGTTCCTACCTACTACTTCTACTTATTAATGTTTGTACCTAATGTTCTTACTTTTTACTTCTATGTATTGCTCCTACTATTTTGCCAAAGGCACAGCACTCATTACAGGAAAATCTAGAGTTACAAAGAATGGGTTGTGTGAGTTAAATTTTGTCGTGTTATGTGTGACAAGGAGAGATTGTATATATGTTGACAGTGCCAGTAATCCATGTGTGGTTGAGGCAGAAAAAAAAAGACAGCTACATGGATCAGAGGCATGCAGCTTGAAGTGCTGGCTGACTATGCAGCCATCACTAACCCTCCTGATACCCAAACGAGTAGTACCAGTAATATACTTTCCAGGTTGGTGGTTGCCTAGCAACTACTATGTAAGTAACTCCAGTTAGATTATGCCTGGAAGCTTTATCGTTTGTCCAGGCAATCGGTGTTACATTTTGGCAAAAGCTGAAATCTTACAATTTTGTGTTCGAGACAAGTGGCAGTGTTCACACCCCTCAAACCTCCCTAGCTATGGGCTTGAAATATGTTTGTTGTTTGCAATTAACACTACCTATGTGTGAAATAAGGGTGCAATAAGAAATTAAACTTAGAAATTTCATTATCAGATTTTCGTCTGGTATGGGGAGCAGTTAAACATCATTCACACCCACTTCAGGCTCTCCCATAGCATGGGACCAGGTTATCACAAAGCTAATACTGTAACTTTGTAATTGGCTGTTACTTTTAAGGGTTAATTATCATTTCATCAGGGATCCCCCTCTGCACTCTGTGGAAGTCCCAGATCATGCCCAATGTATGAGAGTTAGTACAGGCTCTTGGATTTACAAATAGATCTTTCACAGAGTACAGACCTAGTTTTTTCCTCACTCATGTTTCAACTTGGAGTTGATACATGTAGCCCAGTCACTGTATATAGTCTTGAAGTTCATCCTAAATCTAAGAAAAAGCCTTCCTTCATGTCGTCTGTCCATGCCAGATACTCTCAAGGTCCTCCATTGTCTTCCCTTTCACTTGGAAAAAAGACTGAGATTTGCCATGTAGGATTAAGAACCTTTGTGTGGGCCCATTACATCGAGAGTATTCCTCACCTCCCATACAGGTGTCTGATTCCAGTACTTCATATCTAGAGATGGCATTGGCAGATTTTGATAAAACCAAAACACTGTAGAGAAAAGTTGAGCTTCCATTTTCTTTTTTAATATTCATGGTTAGTCCAGGATACTCTTTAATAACCAGATGACTTGTATCCTGGACATCATTTCTTAGGATGCCTGGTTTCTATTGCATTTGGACTACTTGCTCCTACAACCATCTCCTTGGAAGAGCCTTGGATTTGGTGCTAAGCAAACCTTCACAGCGATTCATCAGTTGACTGTTTCCTTTGATGACATCTTAGAAATAACATAATCAACCAGTTCTTCATTTAGCAATAGAAGAAGATTCCATTTGGGGATATCAGAACATTTTTTTTTACCTTGGAGGAACTTCTTCATAGCCTTGGAATTTTGCAGAAGGCTAAGAAAGCAGTGCATGTCCCTGAAGGTAAACCTATAGGCTCACTTTACATCATACCTTTGTGTTTATTTGGGACAAAGTGCTCAATCTATTCTGGTGTGTGTGTGTGTTTTCCAAAGAGGCCCTTTAGACTAAGCAAGGGAAGACACTGTTACCCATTAAATTACTTTGACCAGATCCAGAGCTAACTAAGGTAGTTATGAGTTGGAAGCAGATATCTAGTTTGCTTTTCAAAGTGTCTTTCTTTTTACTTATCTTTCAAGAAGCTTACAGAAAGTCACCATGGATGTTTCTTATCTCTCAAACTCCTACCCTGGTTTAAAAGGAACCTTGTTGATTTAGATTTGTTTGAAGAGTTGCAAATCTGACCCTTAAAATCCTGTTTTTAATCTGTAGAGGGTCCTTTTATCCTGTGAAGTAGTGCAAGAATGTTGAAGGTATTTCTTTTTACTGTATGGAAAGCCACTGAGAACTTGTTGAGACTGTGATCCTATCTATCCCCTTTTCCAAAAATGTAATCCAAAGGGCCTGGGAAACCAGACTTTCTGGACTTGTCACTTCATTTAAAATGTTCTTCTTCAGTTCTGGCACCCCTAAGTATGGTGCAAAGAAGAGTAAAGGAGGCTATTATTTTATACAGCAACAAGTGCAGCGCTAAAAGAAATCTCCAGTTACCCAGCTCATACTGGAAAGAGCAATACTACTTCTCAACAATTGCTAAGCTCAGGGAAGCTTCCCGATAGCCCTTTTGAAGTGAAAAGGTGGAATCTTTTGGCTCTTTAAGAGTGTGGAGTCAGCTCCAGATCTCCAAAGATTTTTAGAAGTTCAGCAAATGGGTGTGTGTGTTGGAAGGGGTCCTAGGTTAGAGATGGATTGCTGAGCTACCCCTTTCAAGGAAAATATGGGACAAACTCGGACTTTTTCTTTAAAAGAGTATATGCAGTATATGTTAATCGGTTTGATTACTGCCTGCAAGGGTACTAGTTTTGGTCGACACCCTTTTGTTAAGGAAGACCACTGCTGCTGAACGGGTGGTTAGCAAAGGATTAGGGGTAATTAACCTCACCAGAAGGCTAGAGGGTTTAGGATCTAGATATCTCTCAGCTCTTGGGATACCACCCAGGGTGAAAATTCGGCTTTCAAACCTTTTTTTCTATTTGTATTAATATTCTTTGATCCTACAGGTTGAGAGGCTGACTAAGGAGTTCTCTGTATATTTGACAAAAGATGGCCGCATATCTGTTGCTGGAATTGCATCCAGCAATGTGGAATACCTTGCCCATGCAATACACCAAGTCACTAAGTAATTTGTTGCAGGATTCATACTTATCCCAGACGAGTAATTGAATTGAAAATGTAATGTTAAGACAAATTCATAATTCATTTGGCAGTAGTTTAACTTGCTTTCAGAGAAATAAATCTCCACCACCACTTCGTTTGCATTTGATAGTCTGATTAATCACCCTAGTTCTAAAGATCAAGATTGCCCATTTTTCATTGAAACTGTGGTGAAACAGCTTGTATTCCCAAGATTTTTCTCTGCCTCCATGTTTTTCAAGAAACTTTATGATTATATTCACTTCAGCAGATGGTATTGTTTCATATATTTATTGATGTCATAAAGTTTAATGGCCAGTGATATCTTGAACGTTGTTGCTGGCCTTTTACGATTTTGACACTTAATCCGCCAGGCACTAGAGATTGAGAAATATTATTGCAAATGTTTTAATGTAAATTCTATCATGTAAATATGCAATTTTAAACCAGAGTTATGTAAAAGATTAAAGTAAAGTCTTAATAACTGTTCTACTTTTACCCAATTTTGTAAATATATTTGGACCAAAGCTGAAATTAAGGTAAAAATGGTTGAATGTTGGAAGAGTTCAGTTTGATCTACATTGTATTTTTGGGAGAAAACACTTCCAAGATGGTATTTCATATTTACATAAATGTACAGAATTGTTATCTCTTCAAAAGCTGAAGAGATTTATCAGCTCCTCTTTTAACGTACACACAGCTGTTTGGAAATATTAGCCATGAATATATTAAATTAAAAATATTTTAATTATGTAATCAACCAAGAGGTTATCTGTATATAATGCTTTCCTTTTCAGTTATTATGTAAGCCATTGCATTTCAAAATGTATGGTATATAAAGCTTTCCAGAAATGTAAACTTGTGTTATTCAACCAACCATGTGTGGAACATAAGAAAAAGTTAGTCATATTGAGGCTTCCTGAAAGTGTTTTTGGCATTGTCTAGGTAAACCACCACTGAACGTGCAAAGAATTAACAAATTCAAAAGAATTTGATTGCTTCATGTAATGATGGCATTCAAGAATAACAGATAATATACATTTATATTGTTAATTTTGTGTTAGCTGAAGTAGTGCATGATGCATTTGACAGCCCTTTATAGGAGGGAATTATTTCAATTATTTTCTTTATATTGAAGTTTCTTTGTCATTGTACATTTATCAGGTACACTGGCACAGCATCATTGGAAATTAATATGATTATAAATTTAATACCTTTAGCACTAACATGCATTTAGAAAGATTGTATTACAAATGTGGAGATTATATTAAAAGTTTTTATTAATTAGATAACTTTATACATTTATTTCTTACATAATTATTTTAAACACAGGCACAGCATTGATGGTGAATAACATTTATACAGTATATGTATAAATATTACACCATTTATAGTACAAAAAAGTGATTTTGAGTACCTGGTCCAAATGGGAAAAATATTGATTTTTTTTCCTTTGTAAGTATGTTTTTTTCCCATCATTTGTTACCATTGTTCTCCATTAACCTGGATTTCTTAAAGAAAATAAATGCTCACTTGTTAAGGTAGATCAAGGGTTCCCAACCTGGGGGTGCAGCAAATAGTGGATTGTGTCCTTGATGTTCTGTGTTACGAGTCATCACTCTGCTATCTGCCAGTGTACCTTGAGCAGAGATGGTGGGTGATTGTGTTGTGTAGATGTTGGTCTCGTTGTATGTGTTTCAATTTGTTTGAAAAATTTACTTCATCTTCAAATGTGATATTAATTTTTTGAAGGATTGCAAACATTAATCAAACATTTCCTAGGGAGGTATATTACTGGTACCACCCACCTGGGTATTGGGAAGGTTAGTGATGGCTGTGTAGTGAGCCAGCACTTAGGTGGTTGTCAAGTTGCAGTCTTCTGTCCCAGGGAGTTGTCTTTTCTTTCTGCTTCACCTACACGTGTACTGCTGGCATTCTGTCCAATTTCTCCTTGTCGCACACAATGCTTGACAACACTTAACTCGTTCTCCCTAACTCTAGATTTTCTTGCTGTGAGCACTGTGTTAGGTCTGCCTTTTGGCAAAATGGCAAGAGCAGTAGAGAGATGCAGTAGGTAGTAACATTAGGCAGGAGCATTAGGAATAAACATGTGGTAGAAGTAGTAGGTAAGAACATTTGGCCGGAACTTTAGGTTGTAGTAGGTTGGAACATTTGGCTGGAGCATAAGATACACACTTTAGTAGTTGGTAGAAACAAGAGGTAAGTGCTTCTGGATACACAGTGCTAAAGTTGCCCTTTACCAGTGGTTTGTTAAGAGTAAGGCAATTAAGGCTGTGAAGTAGCACTGAAGTTCACCAGTTATGGAGACTCGTTTACTTGGCCACCCTCTTAAAGGAGTTCCTAGAAGGAACATGCACCAGCAATATAGATAGATAGCTGATAAGTAGTGTCTTCATTAAGTGCAAGTTTATTGGTGATGACTGCCCCTCCTCACATTATTCAGATAAAATCACTCATTTATTTCTTCTTTTTTTCATCTTATTCTAATTAATTTTCTTCAACATCTGATATGTGTGTTACCGAAATCCCCCAGCATGAGGTCTTATCATTGGATAAAACCTGTGAAACTTCTCACTCCAAAGAGTTCCTCCATTTCATTGCTAATGGTTGTGGAACAAACTTGAAGCTGCAGGAGCCCCCTAAAAGTGGTCCTGGTGTTGAATGATTGGACTTAGGTCATCTAACAAACTATATATTTACCATAGGGTCATGATGATGCTTTACAACCCCCTAAACTGATGCCAGTCTGTGCTCATGAGTATTTATTATACTTTTTAATTTCTTTCATTTCATGGATAAGGGACTGTGGTTTTGGTGCATAACACATGGCAAGCTAGAAAGTGGATGTGAGCAAATGAGGCTTTTCTGTATTTGTTCCTGACATTGCCATGGTAATGGAGGAAATGAAGAAGTATGAAAGAGAAAAAAAATATAAAATCCTAACTAACCAGTTAACATGGTGAGGTGCCTGAGGATTGTCAGAATGCATGTAAAATATTATATAAAGGCATGGGGAACAAAGGTGTGTTCAAACTACAGAGGTACGTTTGAGTACATGAGAAGTTGTATAGGAGAATGGTGATTGTGTATGTGGAGGCATGTAAAAAGCATCAGCCTGGAGTGGAACAATGTGGCATCAGAAGTGGTAGAGGGTGTTTGGATTAGATGTTTTCTTTAAAGAATGTGTGAGAAATGCTTTGAGAAACAAAAATGTGTGTAGCATTTATAGATCTGAAGAAATCATATGATGGGGTTGAAAGAGATGATTTGTGGAAGGTCTTACAGATATACGGTGTGAGAGGAAAGCAGCTAGAAGCACTTTTTTTTATCGAGTGTAAGGCATGTCTGCAAGAACGAAGAGAGGAGATCGAGTGGTTTCAGATGAAGGTAGGTCTTCAGCAGGGGTGTGTGATGTCAGCATGGCTGTTTAATTTGTTTATGGATGGGTTGGTGAGGGAGGTAAATGTAAGTCTTGGAGAGAGGGGTGAGTATGCAGTGTGTAGGGGGATGAGGGAGCCTGGAAAGTGAGTCAGTTGTTCTTGGCTAATGATAGTCCTGTTGGCAGATTCAAGTGAGAAACTGCTGACGATGGTGACTAAGTTTATAAGTGTGTGAGAAAGGAAGTTGATATTAAATGCAACTAAAAGCAAGGTTATTAGGATTAGCAAGGTAAAGGGGCAGGTTCGATGGGGCATGAATGTGAATGTTGAAAATTTGAAGGAAGTGAAGTGTTTTAGAAACTGGGAGTGGACATTGTAGCAAATGGAATTGAATCAGGGGATGGGTGAGGGAATGAAGGTTCTGGGAGCATTGAAAAATTTGCATAATGATGGGAGGCATCATCTTTAGTGGAGGAGGATGGATGTGTTGAAAATGAAATGTTTGAATACAGTACATGAATTGAGGTGGTTTGATTGAGAAAGTAATAAGACAGTAAGAAGAGAGTGGTGGTAGTAAAATGAATATGGGAACAAGTTTATTAATAATAAACAAAAGAGAAACAAGTATTTCTGGTTAATGTACAAAGATATTTAGACAAGCTCCAGCAATGGACGTGAAATTCAGTCCAACCAAATACCAAGAGGTGAAGATGGGGCACTGTGAAATGAGGCCAAGCTATGATCATTATCTTTGAGATTGGCAATTACAAGAATCTTCTTGTTAGTGATTGAGGATAAAATGGTGTTTAGTGTGTCACTAGCTCACTGTACCCTTTATTTATTAGTACATATGTCAAAATTGCCTCAAATAGATTAATAAGGAAATATTCAAAATAATATTTACAGTGTGAATCCAGATTATTGTATGTGGCTGCTGGTAGTCATCCCTCTTTAGGAAGCACATACATTTGCTTGAAAAGGTTCAACAGGAGGTAGGAAACATTGTGATGTACAGATGGGATATGAATCATCGAGAAGTCAGAAATGGTGATTTTTTTGTTTTTAACGATCTGACAGTCAAAACGGAATAGTTCTATGAGAAATGGAGGTGATCACTCTAAGGGCATAACAGGAAACTTATGAGAAGTCAGAAAAGGTGACAAAAATATTGTACAGTAGTGTAAAAGAAATCAAAATAGGAAGGTGAAGTAGTAGTGAGTGTGAGGGAAATAATTTGAGATAGTACAACAGTCATTATGAGATGGTGCCCTTTGAGTACACGAGTTCCACCTCGTACACATGAACAGGTAATCCCAACACGTGCCAATGCATGCACTCAGAATTGGGTAAAAATTTGAGGGCTTTCCAGAGGCAAATATCAGAACATAGTGTATGTATATGATCCTTTAATTTAACTAAATTATTTTGTAAAGCATTGACATATGAAAATTAATACATAAAATCATAAATAACTTTCTTTTAAGGCAGCCTCTTCATGTTAATCAAATCACTTAATTGGCTTTTAATTTTCAACAAAAGAAATAGAAGGCTGAGAAAATATATGCAAATTTTCATCATACAACTCCTCATCTATTTCTTGTTCATCTTGAAAGAATGTTGGGAATGGGGGATGGCTTTCTGCAGTATGTTTACGATGTGGTAGAAGGGAATCATAGATGTACACATATGCACCTGTTGGCCCTGGGATTGCTGGACCCTGAACCCAGAGGACATTGTGGATTGTGTTGATACGCCAAACCTGCAAAGGTATTGAAGAATGTGATTATGGATAATTTTCACACAGATTAATGTGTATAATTTCAGAAAATACTATTTCTTGTCCAACACTGGGGTTACATTTAGAAATGGCACTGGGTAAAACCACACTGCACACACTTAATACCTCTTGAGATATTAGGGGATGGGGGAAAATAGTCACATAATGTCAATACTGAAAACATTTTTTTCATAGTAAAAACATGAGTGAATAACTTTACATACATCTAGGTAATATACTTGTTTACTAATATAAAGTACATGTACGTAGTATACTATACTTGCCCATGGAATGATGATTATGCACTCGAAATGATAATACTAATGATGCGTTTAGAGAGTATAATGCAGAGGGATCTTTCACCTCTTATCTCCATTGTAGTGGATGCTTGCAGAGAGTCACCAGTGGATGAAACTGGCTGAGGCAGAGGGATCTCCAGTTTCAATCTTAGCTGTAGTGAATGCTTGATGACAAAAGATATCCACAGGTTTGAAAGAGGAAGTGATTTTTTATGTATAGCCTTTCTCAGTTAGTTTTTCTAGAGCTCCCTGTAAGGTGCTAATAGACCTCTTCATTTTTGGAAGTGTCTCAGTCAGTTCATCAGCCTTGCTGAGGAAGTCTTGCAATGCTTTTGTTGAAAACAGGATTAACAGGTTTGTCCTCTTGATCATTGTCACTGGTGCACAAGCTAGATGTTATCAACTCTTGAAGCTCCTCACTGGTTGTCTTGGTGATGATGAAGCAGCTCTTCCACATGTTCACCTCTCATCTTTAAGCACTGCACCACTGGTACTCCTGTACTATCAAACTTGCTTGTTTTGCCACCACCGACGGTGACTCTTAACGCATTCCTCAATGAACACTGGACTTTGCCCCCTCACCCATCCTGTGATTCACTTCAGTTTCTGTAGTTTCATCCTCTGCCATTCAAACTAACACTTAACCATTTTCTTTCCCGTGCTAAACCTCATAATCTTACTTTACTTACATGAACTGTCAACTTCTTCCTTTCACGCACTCTCCAAAACTCAAATGCCAACTCCAGCAGTTTCTCACTTGAGTCTGCCAGCAAACTCTGTTATCTGCAAACAACACATGATAAACATACCCCCTACCCCTCAACAGTATTCTGTAGACCTGCCCCTCTCCTCACGACACTTGCATTCTTCCTACTCCATCCTTAATCATATTAAAAAGCCATGGTGACATCACACACAGTTGATATAGACCTAACTTCACACAGAACCACTCACGCTCCTCATTTTCTTATTGCACACTTGCAATACCCTCTCAATAAAAACTCTTCACTGCTTTTAGTAGCTCTGCTCCCCTACAAGATATTCTTAGCACCTTCCATACATCTCTTATCAACCCTATGATACAATTTCCCCAGAGCCATGAATGCTACATTCAAATCTCTCTTTTGCTCTAAGCATTTCTGACAATAATTCACAGCATGCCACCTGGTCCATATATCCTCTTCCACAATTAAAGCCACTTTGTTCCTCCTCAGTATGATGCTCTGTGCTTGCTTCCTCTCTTCCATACAACTTACCATGTTTACTCAACTGAGCATCCACTTTTGTGCCCCTAGCTTTTATATACTGGCAATAAGTGGGCAATCCACCAGCCCCCAGGCACCTCACCAAGAGCTACACATGCTGAACATCCTGAGTAAACATTTGAGAACACACTCCATGAGAATTCAGTTGCAATCCTATCTATTTTCTCACACTTCAACGAGTAAGGTTTTCACTACCAATATTCACCAAACCATTCACCATGATTTTCCTGCAACATATATCTCTACTTCCCAGACTCCCTATATCTGCCACCTTATTGTCCAACACATTCAACAGCTTTTCAATATACTTAATCCATCTCCTCACCTCTAAATTGCTTGTTACCACTTCCCCATCTGCTCCCCTCACTTATTCCCACATTTTGCTCTGTTGTTCGCTTCACACTTTCATCTCCTTCCAAATCATTTTCTTCTCCCTAAAGTCTGCCAATACTCCATCATCCCATCTCTTATCTGCCTTCTTTTTGAGCCTCTTGCACCTTCCTCATGACCTCCAACTGCTTTCCCTTGAACTCTTACATCTCCCAATCCTTTGCACTCCTGCCATGCAGGTAGTGCCCATACACTTGTCTTTCCTCTTCAACTACCAGTTTGACTTCCTCATCCCACCATTAATTGTCTTATATTAGCTGAGATGGCACGGGCATCTGAGGCTCTAATCAAGGCTATCTCATTAACAAACAAACACACACACACACACACACACGTATATATTATCCCTGGGGATAGGGGATAACGAATACTTCCCACGTATTCCCTGCGTGTTGTAGAAGGCGACTAAAAGGGGTGGGAGCAAGGAACTGGAAATCCTCCCCTCCAGTTTTATTTTTTTAAAGGAAGGGGTAGATGAACAGTTGGGTTGACTGTGGACTGACTGTTGCAATTAGGATTCGAACCTATGCGCTCGACTGTAGGCGGCCCATGAATGTGATTCTGTCAGAAACACTTACCACTACACTTTCCTTTCTCAATAACAATAATAAAAGCATCTCTGTCTTTTTATGTTAGTAAATCTAGTCACAAGATTCCTTTGTGATTATAGATGCGGAATCCATTACATTCGCACAGATTCTATCCTCACAGGCACGAATCATGCGTATAGTCTACTTGTTCACGAGATACTAGTGGCGAACATGTGCCACACTCTTACTGCCATGTAACTTGTAAAAATCCCAATTTCCTTAGCAACTGCAATGTCATGAACTTACAGCATTTCAGTCCTCCATTAGTAATTAGGAGAGTTTTCATGTTTCAGTGTCATACTCTTGTTATATGTGCACAGGAAAATAGTTAGAAATAAAAAAATCTGGGTGGGTTCAAGCTCACTGGACAGCACTGAAGCCTCATTTGACTCCTTCTTTACTAATATGGCCATATTATCTTTTCAGTGTGAATCTTAAAATGATATAATTCATGATGGTGCCTGAAAATGAAAATTAAATCTCAAAGAGTCATATACGTTAAAAGGCCCCACTTTGATTTCTGTTCTTCGTTTAACTTCAAACACTAATATTTCTTTATCTTTACTCCTTTAAATACTAACATTTCTTTTCCTTTTACTGTTCCATATTCTCTCTACTTTTTCTCCTTTTTTACTACACCAAAACAGTACTGTACTACATTTCCCTCTTGTTTCATTAATAAAATTACCATATTTCCTGTCATTCATTATTCCTACTGCATAATGCAACTGCCTACTCCTTTAACTCCCATGATGATTCTCGTCAGTTTTTGAGTATTTTCGTAGGTTTCAGATGATAAGTGTGAAGATGGTCAGTAACAAATAGTTTTGGGAAACATCAGTAAGTAATTCCTGCACTGAAATCAAGTATAAACACATACACAAACACAGGTACAAGGTACACAGTAAGACTGAAAAACAAAAGCTGCAAAAACAAAATATAACTATATCAGAACACAACGAATCAAACATAAAACGTACCTTCAATCCTCTTAGTATTCTCCTCTCTCTACCCATGTGGCCTGGCATCTTCTGACCGGGCAGAACTCTAGCCTTCTCACCACCACTTCCAATATTTCCTCCTCGTCTATGACTTTTTGTCACTCCATGAGAAGCTGGCATTCCCTTAAAGCCCCATCTTTTCATTACTCCTTGGAAACCTCGATCAATCCTGTCAAATATGAGATATGCCATGTCTGTAGACTTAATATATAAATTTTTTTTCATATGTGCACTCCATTTCCTGCATGAGCAAGGAAGCATGAAAAACAGATGACAAAGAAGTTATGCAATAAGCAAAAAAAAGGTAGAAAAGCTGGAAGAGAAAATAAGAAGTACCGATGAAAACTATGGTGCTGCATAAAGGACAGAGCAGAATGAGGAAAAAGTAGTACAATGTATGGAGCACATTCCAAAATTTCCATTCTCATGGTATGAATAATGCAAAGTGCATAAAATCAGACTGGGCCTTTTATAGAGAAAGAAAAACAGGAAAGTGACCCTTAGAAACTAGGTCAAATGCTAATCAACCATTATAAGTTGTTGTTCAGCACAAAAAAATATAAATGAACAAATATAATAAATACACCATTACATATATTGAAATAGCAGAAAATGACATCTAAAGCAACTGACTGACTTAAAAGAGAATTCGGTGCTATAACCAGATGGAATTCCAGCTTGTTTTTAATAAAAAAGCACTGATCAATCCGATACAGCAGATATATTCAAAATTACATGTATAACACCAATACCACAACTATAGAGAACACAGGAGCAATATGAGAATGTTTCTCAAATATTCAAAGCTTTACTCAACCACTGCATATATCATCATTATGTATAATGCATGACCCCTTTTATGGGGATCCTGCAGCTAAAAGGCTGTGCTACAATCAAAAGCTGGGACTCCTTTGGAGTAAGAAGTTCCTAAACTAAACTGTACTCCCCTTTTATCAACCAACCATGATAGCCCCTCTCTGAAGGTAACTTTTCACATGCAGTGTAACTAAAGGCAGGCAGATTCCAGTAACATCATATGCAAACACAAAAACATTTGTACTATGTTTATCTACTCACCACATGCATGTGACGTACTGATATCTGAATATGAAAAGATAATAAAAGTCTTACGTGACACCCGCAACATCAACATATTTTCCTGGTTGGAAGTGAGAAGCATAAAGTGGAGTACCAGGGGCTAATTTTGCATTTGGAGTGACAAGGAATTTACTTAGTTTCTTCTTTGGAAGAATCCCTGTTGGAGAGAATAGGTTGAAGTACTCCTTTGTGACCTGTAAAGATGATACAAGCAGATGAATATTCTGTGTCCAATTACTGCATGAGAATTAATCTCCTTGAGCAAGAATATAGTCTACCAGATCCTTAATCCAAAACCCAGCTGAGAAGTCTGATGGACGTAACTTGGTCATATCTTTTCCTCTGAGAACACAAAGATTAGTTCTTATCCCTATGCCACTGTCCCCTGAACCTGAATACAGAAAACTGATAATTTCCTGTGCTTCCATAACTTGTTAACACAAATTTGTTGATATTTTTTCAACATTTCAAGTGTTAGCAATGTAGTACTAGGAACAGACAGAGAAAGAGCTCATTTGCCTATACCCACTGTCTAACTGTTATGTATGATGATTAGAAGCTACAGCCGCCATTCATAGCCAAGACCCACAGACCAATCATTGGTTTCCCATTATCACTTCAAATTCCCTGGATTACCCTACTGAGAGTGCCTTGCATCTTATATTCCACCTTGCTCCCATTTGCTCTTTCCCATGCACATCCTTCATCCTCCTGCATATTTACATTTAAGACTTTGTGTAATTGGGTTATGGTGCCAGATAGCACATATACTTAAAAACTCTATTGTGTGCTCTATTTTTTGTGATGCAGTATTGCCTTTCAACCTCCTGAAACCCCCTCACTGGAAAGCATACATGTTCCTAAATCACCAGAGTCCAGGAGTGGAGAGTAATGATGGTTGCTCAACTGGGAATGGTTCGTGATGTCTCACTAAAAATGACTATATCACATTTCTAAGCCTTGTATATTAATATGTTGGACATATCAATATTTTTTTTGCTATATAAACAAAACAAGATGAAGTAAGATATTTAAACAGTTCGTTCAAGATGCAGATCTCTATTCAATCATTTATCAACACATCATCATAGTCTCTCACTAATATCAATTTTTCCCACATTCTGAGCAATGTATAGTAATATAAAGTACAAATAATATTTCTTTTTAGTTTAAATACATCAAATAAGAAATGCGATACTGAATTTTTTTCTGGAAACATCTCTGTTGCATGAAGAATGAACTTTTGTAACTCTGTGTTTTTTTATCAAAATTCAGTTCACATATTTACTATACAAAAAGTAAATAGCAATTTCATGAATAAGAAAGGAGTTTGGAAGGTGGAAGTGTTGGGAAAGAAGTGAGGCTGTCACTCGCTCGCATGCTTACTCCCCACAATAGCTGGATTATGTGATTATTTGTTATTGTGTATATCTCTTCCCTCCTTTAGGTTTACATTCTGGATTTGCATAATACAGTACATCCTATTTTATCACTGTTCACCACAAATGTGATAAAATCATTATTAGCAGTAAGAGGTAAGCTGGGATCTCTACCGATCAATGCATTACTTCTAAACTCAATTTACTCTGTCCTGTACTCTGTCCTGTCAGATCAGTGGAAAATCCACCATATCCAGCAACTCAAATTGTCCTGCTAGCAAAATCCCAGGATGATCTCAAGGAATTCAAGTGATTTCTTGGACATTTACATATAATTCTCCCCACACTCAAATCAGAATTCCACCACCATATCCACTTGTGCTTGCACATCTGCTTCTGCTGGTGAATGCTCTCATCAACTTTTGTACTGTTTTCATTCAGCACACTTTTTTTTTTTTTTTCATCCATATTCACTATTTCCTGCATTAGTGGGGTAGTGTCGAGAACAGAGAAATGAGCCTTAGAGGGAAAATCCTCACAGGGCCCCATTCTGTGTTCCTTCTTTTGGAAAACTAAAAACTGGAGGGGAGGATTTCCAGCCCCTTGGCCCCACCTCTTTTAGTCGCAGGGAATACGTGGGAAGTACTCTTTCCCCCTTATCCCCAGGGATAATTATTGTATAATTATTGTACATTGTGTAGTGTTTATAATTTGCCTTTTATAAATGTCATAAACAAGTGATAAAAATTGGTCCGAGAGTGAGTGGGACAAGATTCAGGAACGTAACCCCATTTCTCAAATGTTAGTGTTTGATAACACACATGTTATACTGAAATATGATATTGTGAGTTTAATTTTTTTAATCACTTAAACTAATGATGCATCTATACTGTATTGTATATTTATTCACAATTTATTCATATTTTTGTATGATAATTAGGTTGAGAAATCTCCCCATGAACTGGCTTTTTCCAGCTGAGACTACATTAATGTGTTGTGGCCCACTGTCAACTCATTTTCCACAGGTAATTTAGCATACTGGATTAAAAAATATCAATAAAATGTATTAATGCCCAACTTTCTGTAAACAGAACATGGTGAATCCATGCTTTTCTTTCTCTTTTCTTTCATGCCTGTTTGTTGTTTCCCACCTTAGTAAGGTAGCATCAGGAACAGATGAATGAGCCAAAGAGGAAAAATTTTTGCTTTACTTCCTCCTCTGGTCCCTTTTGGAAAGTAATAATACAGGAGAGAGGGTTTCCAACTCCCACTTGCACTGCTTTTAGTTAACTTCTACAAACAGCAGGATATACATCTGTATTACTCTTTCTCTTCTATCCCCCGGGATAATGAAATATAATTTACTGACTGGAAACAAGACAGTATGACAAGGACAGTGCTGTCACTTTATTATTATTGTAAACATAAAGGTATAAGAAACAAAACTAGTAAAAAATATATAATTAGGAATACAAAATAAAATAGTAATGTAACAACTTACCATTCTAGGATCCATTGAATCTGCTCCAACTATTAAAGCACCAACTTCTCTATACCTTTTCTTCTTCATATCATTCTCAGCCAATTCTTCCGGTGGTATGTACTTTATCACATGATTGTCTGATACCTGAAAATTTCACCATAGCTAGTAAAAAGGATAGATCCTTAACATATCTTAAAACCACAAGTGTTAATAAAATATTATCAATTGAGAGGAGGGCTCTTAGATGTGTCAAAAATTTTCTGTCTATCAATATGTACACTCAACACGCTAAACCTGTGTAATTAAAGTATTCATTTTTGTACCCCTTACCTTCATATTACGGCACTAAACAGATATTCTAACAATCTTCAGGCATTTTACCTTGGGCCATACATAATGCACATTGAAAACAGATTAACAATTCCATAACACTGTCACCTTTTTTAAGATATTCATCTGAAATCACATCCACTACAGCCTCTTTTCACCACAACAGTTGCCATGCCTTTCTCACTTCACCTCTCATCCCAAACATCCTAACCAGGCCAACTTATCATCTGATACATTCATCCTTCAAAATACCCACTCTATCTCCTCTTTACTTCATTTTCACATGTTACTTCTTCCCAGTCTGCTTCCTTCATTGATGCCCCCATTTGTTCTTTGGTTCTCCTCATATTATCCACCTCCTTCCAAAACGTTTTCTTACTCTCTCAAAAGTTTGACCTCATTTACATCACTTCAACCTTCCTCTTGACCTCCTGCCATTTTTTCTTGTGCATCTCAGAATCACACATACTCCTTCCCTGCAGGTACCATCCATACATCTCTATTTTCTCTTCCACTAATAACTTTAATTCCTCATCCCACTACTCACTACCCTTCCTCAAACACCCTCATCCCTCCTTCCATGTACAGCACATTTAAGCACATGTAAGCAGTGCTCCCCTAAGTACCTTCCTCACTTCACACACTCCCACTCCTCTACTTACACCTGCTCTCACTTTATGCCACTCTTCACCTAATCTTTCATGGCATTTCTACACATTTTTTTTCTAAGTTCACTTCCCAAACATGACATCTGTTCACAATTTGCATTTACATTGGGAGCCACCATGCCCCCCACCCCAATTACACCTTCAATTGCCACATCACCCCCTTGTTATTCAATTCTCCCTCCAATAATACTTGATCCTTTGCATTTAAATTCCTTGCAAAAGGCTTGCCTCTCCTTCTAACTCATTTCATTACTTGTTACATAAGGACTAACACTTGCCCACCTGTCATAATTCACTTTTATTGTCACCCACACCAGTCTAAATATCACTTTTTTTTACACACTTTAAAACTTTCTTACTACTCCTTCTTCAACAAAGGTGCCACCTTTTCCTTTGCTCTGGCCTCCAAACTAACCCAACACTTTGTACTATGAACATTTCCTAACCATTCTTCCCTCTACCCCCTGAGCTTAGTTTTACCCAGTCAGAACATCCAGGTTCCCTTCCAAGCTCATATTACTAATCTCTTTCTAGTCTTGGTTACATCCACACACATTCAAACATGCCAGCCTGGGCCTTTGAGGAGCACAACTAGCTTGCTATGTCTGTTCCTATTATACCATTAAAGTACATAACCTGAATGAAGTTCTCTTAAGGCTTCTGAATAATCAATCTGCTACTTCCAAATCACTCACAAAGATCCCTCCACTTCACATCACACTGATAATGACTTTCACTGTCATCTCCTAAACTGGTATACCTCAACTTGAAGCAGATGTAATATTCCAATTTTCTTAGTTATCTCAATTTACATATACCTCAGAAGATTTGAGGGCTCAGTTTTATCTCCCACATCCCTATCTGGGATTAAGCTGCAATGATATTTCACTGATCACTGATGATTTGTGGTCACATTATGAGCCCAAATCATTTCTATAGCTCAGCTGCTGAGGTACACTTTGCACATACCTAAAAACTGATTGTAAGGAAGTACATGCTTCTAAAACACTCAAGTATAAATGAACTTACTTGTAGCAATGTTGTCAAAAGTCTTCTTCCATCTTTGGCCCACAAGGGGTAAATACCAACTTTTCGTGCAATAACTCCACATCTTGTAGACTTTTCATTCCACAAACCTCTTTCCCATGGTTCAGATTTTAAAGGTGAGGAATACTGCTTTGCTATAACTTCACTCAGAAATGCTTCATTCTCAGGGGTGATGTCTTCGGGGTATGGCTGATAAATAAAGGAATAAAAGTTTGCATAAAGCATCCAAGTAAAACATAGGCATACTGAGCTCGGTCCATATAAAACTGATTGTCACTGTTCCCACTGTCAAAACAGCAGAGAAAAATGGATCCATTAAATGTGATTTCTGATCTGCAAAACTCTTTCTTACTGTAACTTGAGAGTGGCATGCATTAAGTAAGAGTTCTATAATGGGAGTGTTGTGAATGTGATTTGGGTTAATTAACTTGACATACCTTATAAAAATGTACACATTCCATTCAACATTACCTCACCTTAAGTATATCTTACACTGGTTTTGAAGGTCTTCTACCCCTCCTAGTTATTCTACTTAGTCAGACTGATGGAGGCCATGGCCCACAAGCCTATGCAACCACTACATCCTGGCTGGTTTGGTATACTTCGAAGATATCTGGCCAGGTCCTTTTAAAATGTTTCCATTGTACAGTCCTCAGTTTTTCCAGTGACTGCAGGCCATGAGAATTGTGGGTCCCAGATGTTTATACTGCTGTTTCTCACTAAGCTTACTGTACCTTTTGATGTCAGTGGTAATAATATAATCTTCTACACCTGTTGCTCCAACAGGGAAGTATTTGTGTGCAAGTTCGGTACCAAGCCTTTCAAAGTTACAATATATCTCTCCCTTCTGCACTCCAGCAAGTATAGCTTCAGTATTTTCAGCTGTTTCCAGTAGCTTAGATACCCCACAGAATCAATTACCTTCTTGAGGCATGAAAAATTTATATTACTAATGAAGCAGTGACTTTCACAGCAAGAAATCTGCCTGAAAGATCCATTCCAAATGACAGGATCCAACTGAAAGCAACTACTACCAATGTCAACTTGGACAACATAGTCATTGATATTGATAAGGTGTCTACCCAAATACTGCAAACTCCAAACAGAAAAAAATGCTGGAGTAAAATTTTCCTTGAGAGAGTAAAGATAAAGATTCAATGTTGTAGGAGGTAAAAAATGGCATAACCCTCTGGTCTTTAAACACTGCCCAGCTGTGGTGCTGTCATTAGAAACTGGATCCCTTAACTGGCTTCAGATTATTCAGAACAAGGAAAAACCTGAGAACCATGAATTCTTTCCTTTCGATAAACACAACTCGGCTTCTGCCCAAACTCCTGCCACTGTGTGATCCATGATCCTCCAAATATTTGGTAGCTCCGTCCAGAGCCCAATGTATCTATCCGAGTCAGCAAATCCACAAAGGCTTTCAAAGTCACAGCTCTCTAGATTTTCCTTGAAGGATCACAATTCCAGAACTTTGAAAAGTTCATGTGGTATATCTCTCATGACAGTTTTTTCCAAAATAACATATTCACCTTTAATGCCACTCTTTTGAACTGTGAGTTCACTGAATCACTGGACACTCCCACTAACTTGAGTCTTCCCAGCAGATACTCTAATTGGTGACAAGATACCACCCTCTAATTTAGCAGGGCAGCAGTTGCAGTTGAAAAATCTAAAGTTTTGTCTGCTGGAAGGCAGAGCTAACCTCTATGGAATTACACCTGATTCCAGGCCAAACAAGCTTCTTATCTGGAACTGTCCACAATATTCCCACGCTTAAGATGACCCTATAACTAATCAACTTTGTCTGACACTGAATGAGCTGTTATCAAAAAACTAAGATATGCCAGCAGAATTATTTTAATGACGTCTGACTAAGAGGGCTCAAATAAACCTGTTAAAAATCTATGGCACAATGCTTACTCCACATGTTTACTTACTTACCTGGCAAACAAGACCTTTGTCATTATGGAATAAAACAAAATATGCTAATGGATATTTGGAAGTTCGAAAATAAAAGATCTCTGAATTTCAGTTCCACACAGAGTTGCTCTTGTTTCTTGTCACAAATAGAGTACTATGAGCAAGTTTTATTGAAATCAGTCAACATTCACTTAAGGGTCTTGCAAGTTTGTACAATTTCTTCACACTTACTAGAAAGAAAAAAATCCACAAACACTTAGGGAACTTCAAATCAACAGAATGGATACTTTACTGAATAGTAAGCATCCTAACCAGAAGGCAACCAATTATTGTAATAAAAATGAAATGTTAAATAATACAACAAAGAAAACTAAGTAATTTTATATTAATGACACTAAATTATTTGTGTTCATCCTTTCTAAAAGAATGCCAGTATTACATACTTCCCCTTCTTCCCTTTTTTTTTTTTTTTTAATTTCATACAGAGAAATCAATTCTATGACAGACCGTCCTTGTAGTCTTTGGTAACCAGAATGGTGGATTCGTATGTCTCCTCTTCACCCTTGACATATGTCGTTTCTGTGCTGCACATGTTATTGGTCTGGAAAAAATTAAATCAACTGAGTATTAATTATAATAACAATCAAAAAATAATAAAAAAGGTTAGTCACTAATAATATTTCTTTTTACTTTACTTTTTTTTTTTTTTTGCTGAAATGGTACAGGCAAATGAGGCTATCATCAAAGCCATCTCATTCATGCCGTATATGTAGCCCTTAAGGGTTCTGTCTTCTGTTCTTGATGCTACCTCACTCATGAGGAAAATAGTGAGCATTTATGAAAAATATATATACACAAAGCAGAAGTAAGTCGTAGGGTGGAGGAGGGGGCGAAGGTTCTGAGAGCAATAAAGAATGTGTGGGAAGAGTGATTGTTATCTCAAAGAGCAAAAATGGGTATGTTTGAAGAATAGTAGTTTCCACAATATTATATGGTTGTGAGGCATGGGCTATAGATAGGGTTGCACAGAGGAGGGTGGATGTGTTGAAAATGAAATGTTTGATGACAATATGAAGTGAGAGGTGGTTTGATCAAGTAAGTAATGAAAGGGTAAGAGAGATGTGTGGAAATGAAAAGTGTGGTTGAGAGCAGAAAAGGGTGTGTTGAAATGGTTTGGACATGGAGAGAATGAGTGAGGAAAGGTTAACAAAAGGATATATATGTGTCAGAAGTGTAGGGAACTTAGAGAGCAAACTGGAGAGGGAAGGATGGAGTGAACAAGATTTTGAGCAATCAGGGCCTGAACATGCATAAGGGTGAAAGGTATGCATGGAATAGAGTGAAATGGAACAATGTGGTATACTGGGGTCAACATGCTGTCAATGGACTGAACCAGGGCATGTGAAACATCTGGGTTAAACCATGGAAAGTTCTGTGGGGTCTGGATGTGGATAGGGAGCTGTGGTTTCGATGCATTACATATGACAGCTAGAGACTGAGTGTGAGCAAATGTGGCCTTTTCATCTGTTTCCTGGCGCTTCCTCGCTGATGCAGGGGGTGGCGATGCTATTTCCTGTGGGGCGGGGTGGCGTCAGGAATGGATGGAGGCAAGCAAGTATGAATATGCACATGTGTATATGTGTATATGCATGTGTATGTGTATGTATGTATATATCCACAAAAACCCACTATTCAGAGAGTAAAAAACAGAAAAACAGGAATTCTGTATTATTTCGGTCTACATCCTGAGACCCTCTTCAGCTGAAGAGGGTCTCAGGATGTATACTGAAATTATACAGAACTCCTGTTTTTCTGCTTTTTACTCTCCGAATAGTGGGTTTATGTGGAATTGATAATAGTGACATTGCTATTTATTGCTTCATGTATGTATATATGTATATATTGGTATGTATATGTATGTAATATACATATATGTGCATATATGTATATATGTGTGTATGTGAGTGGATGGGTCTTTCTTTGTCTGTTTCCATGCACTACCTCGCAGACGCGGGAAACAGCGATCAAGTATAATAAACAGAAAAAGACCAAATTTGCTCACATTCAGTCTCTAGCTCTCGTGTAATGCACCGAAACCACAGCTCCCTAACCATACCCAGGCCCCACAGACCTTTCCATGGTTTACCCCAGACTTTTCACATGTCCTGGTTCAGTCCATTGACAGCATGTCGACCCCAGTATACCACATCATTCCATTTCACTCTATTCCATGCACCCCTTTTACTCTCCTGCATGTTCAGGCCCCGACCGCTCAAGATCCCTATCACTCCATCCTTCCACCTCCAGTTTGGTCTCTCAATTCTTGTTCATTCCATCTCTGACATATATATCCTCTTTGTCCACCTTTCCTCACTCATTTGTTCCATATGTCCAAACCATTTCAACACACCCTCTTCTGCTTTCTCAACCACACCCTTTTAATTTCCACACATCTCTCATACCCTTACATTACTTACTCGATCAAACCATCTCACACCACATATTGTCCTTAGACATTTCATTTCCAACACATC
>JAYMFT010277529.1:0-10537 GCA_038088735.1 Panulirus argus | reverse complement strand
TCTTTTGAAATATTCCTTGTCATGGTTATTGGGAAAGACACTAGAGGATAGAGAATTTCAAAGCTTCGAGATGTAGGGAAGAAATAATTATCAAAACGTCCTACCCATAAGTTGCCAGTGGCCTCACAGTAATCATGTAGCACCAGAGCTTGCCAAGTATTGCGTGATCTAGCTAGTGATGGGGTCACACAAGCAGCCAGCTCATGGATGCAAAACCCAATTTGATACCAATAGAAGAGGGAAAGGGAATCAACATTGCAGCATAGGGCAGGCGAGTCAAGTTTTAAAGTTGGCCTGGAAGAGTTTATTAGTTGGATTGCTTCTGATTCAAATTTGTCAAGTAAGGATAGAGAGCTAGAACCATCCCAGGTGTGAGAGTAGTACTCGCTACAAGGACAGATCAATCCTTTGTATAAACAAAGCAACTGTTCAGAAAAGAAATTCCAAAAGCTGAAAAAGACTCCCAGTTCCTTAGAGGCAGACTTTGATATTTCCAGAATGTGGAGTTTAGGAAAGAAATTCCAAAAGCTGAAAAAGACTCCCAGTTCCTTAGAGGCAGACTTTGATATTTCCAGAATGTGGAGTTTCTAAAAAAGAGTAGATGTTACAGTAATATCAAGTGTGTTCACTAAGTACAGAG
This sequence comes from Panulirus argus, assembly GCA_038088735.1. NCBI lineage: Eukaryota > Metazoa > Arthropoda > Malacostraca > Decapoda > Palinuridae > Panulirus > Panulirus argus. The sequence goes on along the minus strand of JAYMFT010277529.1, from coordinate 9,897 downwards.
GTTGAATTAAAAAACCATCAAATGAGAGAGGAAAGTTGTGAGGAATTTTTGAGAAAGAAATGGGTAGAATCTAGGTCTTAGATTCATTAAACTTAACTATGTTTTGTCTACCCCACTGAGATATCCTGTCCAATTCTGAATTTATTATGGAGTTTGTGTCAAGACAAGATGCAGGTTGAGTGACAGAAGAAGGTCAAGTTGTATGCATATGAATGCATTTGGTTACTTGAGGAAGAAAGAAAATCATTGATAAAAAGAAGGAAAAGTTTAGGAGACAGGACAGAACCTTGAGGGACACCGCTGTTGCCAGAGAATGTGGGAGAGGCTAATCCATCAACAACCATGGAAATAGACCAACCAGAAAGGAAGGTAGATATGAGAGAGCAAAATGAGGGAAGGAAGCCAAAAGAGGAGAGCTTATAAATGAGACCTTCCCAATGCCATACTCTGTCAAAAGTTTTGAATCTTATAGGGATGAAGATCAGACATTAGTAAGATAGGAAAGAATATCATGAGTGGATCTCGCCTTATGGAAGCCATTCTGTTAATCAGGGAGAAGATGGTGAGATTCAAGATGTATAAGGATATGGGAGATGAGGAGGAATTCGGGAACTTTAGAAATGGTAGATGTTGAAGCAGCAGGATGATAGTTAGAGGTGTTAGAATGGTGACCTTTCTTAGGGATGGGATGTACGAACACTTTCTTCCAAGAAGAAGGAAAAGTTTTAGTTTTTAAACAAAAGAGGAACAGACAACAAGCTTAGTTGCAATGCTTTAGGGATATGGAAAGAATGAATAAGGAAAGACTGATAAATAGAATACACCAATACCCCTGTAAATGCTACCCCTTAGAGTGCTGTTTCTTGATAGCACTCTTGCTTGCATCTTGGAGCTCTAGTTTTAATATGGGAAAAAATATGAAAATCTATAAAAGAAGTCAAAAGTCATGAGTACGAACACTCACAACATGCTGAGAGCAGTTCTCATAGTTGATACTCACTTGGCCAGTCAGAGCCTCGTACACACATATGCTTTTGTCTAATCAGTGCCGAGTGCCCTCCTCTGTTAGGATAACATAGATTTTGCTGCACTTAACACTGTGCACATATTCTTGATGGCTTACTGAGTTTTGCATGTTATTTTGATCATTTCTTACCCATCTTGTCTAGATGATGGCCTGTATGTTTGTGCACATATTCTTGATGACTTACTGAGTTTTGCATGTTATTTTGATCATTTCTTACCCATCTTGTCTAGGAGATGGCCTGTATGTTCTCTTGCTGCTAGTGCATCTAAAGCACCTCAGAAAAGCCTTTCCTTGAATGTAAAATTACAAATGTTAAGGTTGTTGGAAGCTGGTGATGCTCTCAAATTAGCTACATTGATGGTTAGAGCCATTATTATGAATACTGACAAGTTAAAAGCCTTTGCCATATGAACAACAGCAAGGAATGTAACTTGTTCAAGGAGCAGAGTGTTAAAAAGAATAGAAAATAGCTTTAATGAAGCTAGGACAAGTGGTGGTGGGTTGAGTGTCACCTGTTGAGGAGTGCTTGGTTACACAATGCTTGTTACCACATCCTTCCACTTCACCTCTCTAATCAACCCCACCTTTCTGCTCGCTCAATCCATATTTTATGATATTATGTAATGTGATGTTTAAGGGATACGATATTGCTCATTTATGCTTACACTCAGTTTTGTAGATAGATATTAGCCTTTTTATAGCATTTGGTTGTGCTGAAGCCAGTGTTACCAAAGAAAAAGATATATGCATCACCTACTCACCACGTACCACAGTTCCCCCACCACTACCACCACCTCCTCCTCCATTATCACTACTCCCCGCCACCATCACTACCTCTAATATCAGTACCTAAATCATAATTTTGATTATACAGAAATGGATATGCTTCAGCCAGAGTAGAGCCATATAATATTTACTGCCTCCCACCTCTCATCATGTCTCATTGACATGCTGCCTCTCACTCATTCTATTACAATCGTCAGTATTCATCAAATAAGTGTCATTCATGATACAACATTGTTCACTGTTTATTTGTTATTCATTAATTAGTGAAGATATGGTAATGTAATCTATGTTTATTAATACTTATAGCCCTCATATTCAACAATATATATATATGTTGTAGGTAGAAAATGTCATCAGGAACACATCTCCATATATCCTGTGGTATCATGACCCCGTAGAGAGCTGCTTTGCTTAGCGCTCCATTTTCTAGGAACGTATCATGAGCACTAATCTGGATATCAGGGTATATGTGTCAGAAATGGAGGGGACAGTGAGAAGGGGAGACCAAATTGGAGATGGAAGGATAAACTGAAAAAGTCTGAATGACCGGGACCTGAACATGCAGGAGGGTGAAAGGCATACATGGGATAGAGTGAATGGGAATAACGTGGTATAAAGAGTGCAGCGTGCTGCCGATGGAGTGAACCAGGGCTGTGAAGTGGCCAGGGGAAACCATGGAGAGGTCTGTGTGGCCTGGTTGTGGATAGGGAGCTGTGGATTCAGTGCATTACACATGACAGCTAGGGAAAGAATGTGAGCACATGTGGCCTTTCTTCATCTGTTCCTGGAACTTCCTCGCTAACACGGGAAATGGTAGACAAGTATGAAGAAAATAACAAAGTATTAACAGTCCTCATCTGAGGTAAAATGTTTGCCCACAAGTTTCTATCCATTACCACGAGTGAAATCAGATTAATCTATCTTAAAGTAGCTTATTTGGTCATGGGTATAAAAGCCTCTGATAATTTTAAATACTTATTTTAGATCACCTCTTAATCTCCTCTCTTTTAAGCTAAATGAATATAAGTCATTTAGTCAGTTGTCATAGGATTTGTTTCTCATTCCATATATTATCTTAGTAACTAGCCTCTGTACACTCTCCATTCTCTTGTCTTTTTTCCAAGTTGGGTTACCAAAACTGAACACAATATTCAAGCTGGGGATGCACTATTGACTTGTTAAGAGTGAGGATAATTTCCCTGGACTTAGATTCACTAACCCCATCCACAAATTTTGTTCACCCATTAACTGCTTTTGTGCTCTGCTTACTTGGCTTTAGGTCACCAGAGGTTATTACACCTAAGTCTTTTTCCTCATTGACCTTTTTAGTTCAAAAGAATTTGTACTGTAATTCATACCTATATGTACAGATAGGGAGAGAGTTTCACACTCATGTGGCCCTGTCTCCTGAAATTTCTTTACCATCAAGTAGTCTTTCAAATCTTTGTAAACTTTAAACATTCACTGCCTCACTGGCTAGTTTATTTCAACCATCCACCACCATAACACTAAAGAGTTCTTAACATGCTTGAGAACAAGCTATGTATCCAGCTTTTTTGTTATGACCTTTGGTCCTGCATCTCTTGAAGAATTGTTCCCAGGCAGTATCATCCAGATGATTCAGAAACTTGAAGATTGTTATCAAATTGCCCTTTTCTCTTCTCTCCTCCATTATACACAACTTTGTAGCCCTCAGCCTCTCATTGAAACTTACTTCTCTAAATTCAGATACTACTAAGTTGCTCTCCTCTTTACCCTGTCAGTAAAATCTTTTGTGCTCCTTTAGGTGTGGTGACCAGCCTTGTAGGCATAATTCAGTTTTGGTCTGATATATATATATATATTTAGTGAATAATTCTACAAAATGCCCTTGTCCATATATTTTACAGCAATTTTTATATTTGCTGGCAGACAGTTTGCCCCTTCCAAAATTCTCCAAATGTGTATTAATTTATTCATTTATTTCCCACTTGGTAATAATCACAAAGAGACATTCTTTCACTCTTTCCCATCCTCATCATTCTGCACTGACTTGGACTCTATCTCATCATCCACTTATATGATCCATTTTGGCATTTCTCTAGGTTCCCCCTGCAGGCTGATACATTCCCCATCACTATTTATTTCCATTATGGTCAAGACATCATCCGCAAACAAGTTTAGATATAATTAGAGTTCATCAGGCAAGTTATTCATATATGCCAAGAACAGCAGGAGGTCCAGTGGCACACCACTTCAAGGATGCACCTCTTGCCTGTGTTCTTTGGTCTTTTACCCACTGAAGGAACCCTCTTCCTGCTTGTAGATCTAGCTTTTTAATCAACCTCTGATGAGGAACTGTGCCAAAGACTTTTATGGCTGTCCAAGAACATACTGTCAACCCATAGAGCACACCTTGTCATAGATGGGACATACAGTCAACCAATCCTTTCTCTTTGATCTGAGATGGAGCTATCTTCTCATAGAAGTCTAAAAGATTAGTTATGTGTCACCTCCTTTCCCTAAAGCCATGTTGTCTCCCAGTTAGAATGTTCCTGCTGTGCAGATAGTCATTCATTTACTTTCAGATTATCTTTTCTAATGTTTTACAAACCACACATATGAGTGAGACTGGCCTGTACTTTAGTGCAATTTACTTATCCCCGCCCTTAAATATAGGCACAACATTTGCCTTTTTCCATATCATTTGAACTAAACCTCCCACTAATGACTTCTTGAACATTGACATTTCAAGTGGTTAAGCAAGTGCCTGTGGACATTTTTTTCATGCGGAGACTTCATTAGGATCATGGGATTTACAATGTGGGTAAAGTTATTTTAATAACTTAATTTTGTATTTTTGCTGATTATTACTGTACATTCGAAGACCTCATCCCACCATGGAAAAGCTGGTACATTATTGTCCTCCATGGTGAAAACATTTTTTTACTTATCATTCAACTTGTTGCACATTTCCTCATCATCCTCAAGAATTCTTCCCATAAGTCTCATAGCCTGAATAGTTGCTCTTTCACAGGGAATTTTGTTCTTGATGAACTTATGTAAAAGTTTTGGATTGTATTTGTCTTTTTCCACAATGCTGTTTTTAAAATCTTTCTGCTCCTTCCTTTTTACTTCACAATACTCCTTCTTTGCTCTCCTGTATCTATCATATACTGGCTGGCTAAGGTGTCTTTTATTTCTCCTCCATGATAAATCCATTAACTCTCACTTTTGTGATATTTCCACTTGAACTGTTACTCTCTCCAGTTTGGTGCCTACCTCTATAAGCTGTTAGAGGTACCCATATTCTGACCCCTTCAGTGTAGATTTTACAAAACCTTACTTCTTCGTTTTTACTACTGATGTGTAAAACTTTGCACTTCTCAATAGGAAAATTCAGCTGCTACGTATGAGCCCAGTCCATAAGTTTGTCTATGTCTATTTGAAGCTGCAAACATTCAATTTCTGTTGTAGATTTATTTCCCAGTTTAGCATCACCTGCAAATCATGATATCTTGCAATGGATCCTGATACCATATCATTGATAAACATACATCAGAAAGAGAACTGGTCCTAAGACTAATCCTTGCGGCATGCCACTTAGTCATGTTTAACCATTTTGAGGCTTGACTATTTATTACTGCTATTTTTTTATGGCCAGTCAACTAAGTTCCTAACCATTGAAATATACCATATATGCCATGTGACTTAACTTTTGTTTGTAAACTTTGATGTGAAAATCTAAATAGATGCCAAAAACTGCTTTACTTTCATCATGCATGTTGATTATATCAAAAAAAAGTCAAGTAGGCTTATCAGGTGAGAGATTTAATTGAAAACAATGTTGAGAATAATTAAAGTGGTGGTCCTCAAAATAGTGTGCAAGAATCATTTGTTTATATTCCAATCTTGAATGGTGATTTCCATAAGTTTACCAACTACAGCCATTAAGCAGACTGAACTACAATTAATTGGCAGTGATTGATTGCCTGTTTTGAATATTGATGTTACAGTAGCAAACCTGTATTTCTGTTGTTGTAGGGGCACTTAAAATGTTTTGAAAGTGTAGAGTATATGAAGAAGTTTGGCAATCCTTGAGGTTATACTGTTGACATAGCTTGCTGTAAGGGGTTATTCATGATTGTGACTTCCTGCAATTTACATCTGTTCACTACCAGGATGCTGTTGTCAGTTTTTCTTAAGTCCGGGTAGAATAGGGGTTTCTTACTAGTAAATATGTGCATAACTTGGCGCTGTGTGTGTGTTGATGACCGTTTTACTTTCAGACGTTTATGTGTGGAGGTCTTAAGTGACTTGTAGGTCGCTGCTAGGGCTTACTTCTTTGAGTGGGCAAACCTTATAGATAGTATGGTCTTCAGCCTATTTGAGTCATCTGTAGGAGTCTCCCAACACTGTTGATCATGGCTAGGAAGGTGCTAGGTCTGCACATAGTACCTTGAGGCAAGCCACATGCTGTACTGCCCCATTCTCAAGGCTTCCTGGAGGTTCTGCAGACTCTCTGCAACTGATTGCCAAGGAAGCTGGAGCAAAGTGTGGTTTGCAGTCTTAATTCAAAGAGTTTCTGGATTACAGATGAGAAGTATAAAGCCTTTTGAAAAGTCATACATGACCAAAGAAAAAATTTACAAGGCTGGGTCAAGGTTGGTGAGTATGCCATGAAAAGACAAACGAGGTAGTGAGTGGTGGAGCATTCTTTTATGTTACCATGTTGTTTAAGGTTAAAATAGGGAAGGATATCTGACATGATCAATGATGCTGCAAAGCTTTCAGGAGTCCTGATGAAAGTGGGAGTAAGGTTAATGGGTCCAAGTATGGTGTTGGATTTGGGTATCATATGTACTGGAATGATGGTTGTTCAACAACAGAGGGAGGGAACAAGTCTCTCCCTGAGGGATCTATTGTACATGTGGGTGAGAGGTAAGCTCAGTTCAGTGGTAAACTTCTTTGTAAGTCTAATTGGGAGGTCAGCTGGAGGTATGGCCATGTTGCTCCTCAACTGTGAGAGACATTTGGCCACATGCCTCAGTTGCAGTTTTGTGGTTTTTCTTTCCATTGAGAATTAGGTAGGAAGAGAGGGCATATGGAGGAGGAGCAGGTGGGTGCACACCTCAGTGAAGTATGCATTGTTTTGCTCCTTGAGGCTTTGCTTATCAGGTGCTTTGTCTAGTTCTGTTTTCCAGGGTTTGTTGTTGGAATTCATGAGGATTTGTACCTCCCAATACCAGCCTCCTTTCATGTCACTGAACTTTAGGATGCAGTAACAACGTTATATGGATTTGGCAGACTCAGTCCTGTCTCTCACTCTTCTCATTTGGTGAAGCTGTAGGTACTGGCCTCTGCAATGTGCCCAATCATGTTGGAAGATGAGCCATTTTATTAGTGTAATGATCCAGCTTGGGTAGATTTTCTCCTTGGTGAAAGTGATTAGAGAAAAAAAAGCATTTCTCACTGTTGGTCTGAAGTGTTTGCTAAAGGTGTTCTTCAGCACAATTGAGGCCTGGAATTAATGTCACATCTTCCCAGTCTTCATTGTTACTCCATTGCCTGAAGTCTCAGATGGATGAATTTCTGTATGGTTGAACTAGACTGGTTTGTTGTACATTTTGTTGCTGAGATAAACATCTCCAGACAACAACATCATGGTCTGATGTACCAAACCGTGCCACTGTAGAGGGGGATTAGATGTTGTGCATCAATGTCCATGAGAGTTGTCTCCAAGGTCACATCCCTCTGGTTGATACATCCGCTATTTGCTGGGAGCCAAGGCTCAGACATTATGTGTCACAGTTAAAGTGTTGATAAAAGTGATGATTGTGTTTTTTGTTTATAACAGCAATACATCTCAAATCCTTTTATTAGTATACTGTACTGTGAACATTGAATATTGTACAGGGCAGCGTTCTGTTTCAGTTCACACACATAAGAAAAGAAATAGAGTATATGAAGTGGTGGTGTTGGTGGCAGTAGAAGCAGAGATTTTGCCTTCATGAAATATTGATACAAATTATACAGCATAAATATTATGTATGAAAGATCATTCGTATATCCAGATTCTCATAAGTAGGGTGCTGAGTTTATTTCTTTGTACTTTTATAGAATAACATGTTTTCAAAATATATCTTCTTTTTTAACCTTCAGGTATTCATTATAGGTCTTCAGGTCTGTCTCTCAAGGGTCACTCCCCTTAACGGGCACAGGGTCTTCCAAGAACATAACCTTAGTCACCATCAAGACCATTAGTGTATTGCATTGCAACTTGTTGTTTTTTCATAGTACTTGTTTTCTAGTACTTTTTGTAGTTTTCTGTGGGTTTCTTTACATTTGTCAATAACTTTCAGAAAAAAAATGAGTGGAAAATATTTGCTTTAAATAAGGGAAAACAGTATGGAGGAGCGATTCTGAATGTAAAGGTAATTTTGATGTGCAGTTTCAGTGTTGGCTCATTTTTAGTGCAACTTAGTATAGGGGTCTAAGCTTTTCTGCATGAATTGCATCCAATAATCACCCAGCAGTTTAGAATAAAGGGCAGCTTATATTAACTTGCCACTATTTGAGACAAAGATGATCATGGAGAGTATTTCTTGTTACCAAAAACAAGATATATCTGGAAATTTTTTTTTCTTTATACATATTCGCCGTTTCCCGCATTAGCGAGATAGCGTTAAGACCAGAGGACTGAGCCTTAGAGGGAAAATCCTCACTTGGCCCCTTCTCTGTTCCTTTTTTTGGAAAAGCAGAAACTGGAGGGGAGGATTTCCAGCCCCCCACTCCCATATCTGGAAAATATCAAAATGAATTCCCAGTTCTAGTTATATAATTTTCCTGGTATCCAGAATTCCATTATAAAGAGATATTACTGTATTGAAAGTACCTGGTCCAAAAAATGAGGGACATACACATAAGTATACATGGGTTAGCAGGAGACATGGTAAGCAAACATTATTTGATTATTAATTGTTAACCATGTAAAAACCAGTCTCTTGGATATGAATGCACTGAGAGGGGTAGCTGATGGGATGTCTTATCATTACTTAGTGGAAGCAAGGGTGAAGATTTGTAGAGGTCTTTGGAAAAAGGGAAGTGATATGGGTGGGAAGAGGTTGAGAGTGTGCTTGGAAATGAGGTTTGTGTGAAAACATAACAGGGGAGACTGAGTGTAGAATGGCAAAAGGTGAGGAATGTGAGGTATTTAAGGAATCAATGCCAGCATGTGGAAGAGAATTGAGTGGCATGCTGGTGGGAGATGGGCATGTGAGAAAGGGTAGTGATTGATAGGATGATGAGGTTAAGTTACTAGTGAAAGAGAAAAGAGAGGTGTATGGGTATCACAGGGAGGAATGTAAGTGACTGGGAAATGTACAAGAGAAAGTGGCAGGAGGTTAATAGTAAGGCACTGTAGTCATTTTCTGTTACGATATATACAACATATATAGAGTCAGGAGGCAATCAATCAGTTTTCCAGAAAAATTGAAAGTCCGGCAGCCATGAGGTCCCGAGGTTGCTGGATTTTTGATTGGCAACGTGTACATGTCACAAGTGGAGGGAACATGGAGAAAGGGGAGACCGAATTGGAGATGGAAGGCTGAAGTGAAAAAGATTTTAAATGATCAGAGCCTGAACATGCAAAAGGGTGAAAGGTATGCAGAGGAGAGAGTGAACTGGAAGGCTGTATTGCACTGGAGTTGATGTGCTGTAAATGGACTAAATCAGGGCATGTGAAGTGTCTAGTTAAAGGTCCATAGGGCCTGGTTGTTGATATGGAGCTGTGTTTTCGATGCAATACACAAGATAGCTAGAGAACTGATGTGAGCGGATTATTCCTTTTCTTCATCTGTTCTTGGCGCTACTTTGCCTACAAGGCAATTGTTGACCAAGTATGGAGAAAATATATATATGTAGGGGTGTAAGAATACTTCCCATTTATTCCCTGCGTGTCATAGAAGGTGACTAGAAGGGGTGGGAGCGGGGGCTTGAAACCCTCCCCTTCTTTTCTAAAAAGGGAAGCAGAAGAAGGAGCCAGGCAGGGAGTGCTCATCCTCCTTGAAGGCTCAGATTGGGGTGTCTGAATGTGTGTGGATGTA